>JAOUQT010000033.1:7272483-7288870 GCA_025769995.1 Xyliphius kryptos
GCTGCTTGTTTTAATTGTCTGTTTGCGGCGTGTTCTCCTCCAGACAGGTATGCCTCGTGGACAAAGCAGAGAGGTGGGGCAACCTTCAGTATCTGGAGGCCTGCTCCAACAATTCGGACATTTTGGACGAGCTAAAAGACCGCAATTATTGATAACGAGGAGAGGTATAGGATGTCGTACTCGCCGAGCTGGTTCAGCCCTGTTATTTCCTTGCTGGTAGAGGTGGGCAGTACTACTTCTTCTAAATGTAAGTAGAAGAAGAAGAAGCCCATCTAACTCTTCTTCTGGCTCCTCCCAGCACCATGGCAGGAAGATCCCTCAACATGGTTCCACCCAGCTCCCTGTAGGTAGGCCGGCGGTGATTCCGCCCAGGTTAGGGACACTGTAGTAATGTATCTCCTCCATGGTGATGTATTGTCTTCCCCTGTTTGTCATGTTATTTGTTCTCCCTCTGTTCTCACCCCCTCAACTCTTTCCCTTGTGTTTCTTGTCCAGTTCCATTTTGTCGCCTGGGAGTTTCAACCTTGAGAGGGAGGTTATTTTACAGTAGCGTTGTGACAGGGAGTAAATTCTCTCCCCCGGTTGCACAGGGTGGTGTCTTACCATGTATGTCTGTGTCTCTGTTTGTGTGTGTGTATATGTGTGTGTGAGTGTGTGTGTGTGTGTGTGTGCCGCGTTTCTTCGGGGGGATGTGGCCGCTCCGGAGGCGCACTTGCTATTGCTAAGATTGCACACCTGAATCCCAATCTCAATCCTTATTGGTGTGCCTAAATATTGAGATTGGGGTGGAAATCAAGGGCACGTTAGTTATAGAATGTGTGTCGAATGTGTGTGCTTGTCGGTCTTGTGCTTGCAGTTTTCCCGCGTGTGTGTTTTATTGAATTATTTATTTTTTTGTTTTTTTTGTCTTCACAGCTGCTGGCTTCCGAGGACTAAAAAGGACAATTCTAAAATCGGAACCAGCAGCCACTTCATCCCATTTCCTCACCTGCCACTATCCTCACAATATTCCCCCACAGAGTGTTTAGTGTGTTTTTTGTCTGACGTTTTTGTCATTTGTGTTAGAAATAAACTCTTCCTGCACTTCCGTCTGTACTGATTGTTTTTTTGTAAGTGATGGCAGCTCTATAGTAACAGCTATATTACTATAATCATGCCCTACCATTTCTCTTGGTTTGCTTAGATACATATTCTACTCATGAAAGAGTGCTGATCCTGACCTCATTTTCTACACCTGCTTTATACACCCTGATAATCAACTTTATCACATGGAATGTCCAGTTCCTTTTGGTGATGGTCCTGTGGACTTGTACATGTTCATCACTACACTTACAGACATTTGAATCACCCAAATGATGATGGGTTTTTCTTCTGAATTCCAATTTTATTCCTATTACCACTGTCACAATCCACCTGGCTTGTTAAAATGTAACCTATATAAACTTCATGATTATACGAGATAAATAGTACTAAGGAAATAGAACTAATTTGCATATGCATAACAATGCATACATGACTGCAGTTTTTACAACAGCTTATTATAACCACCATCTTGTTTTTTTTTTCCGGAGTATCTGTTTGTAGGAGAGTAACCAGTGTAATTCAGCACAGAAAACAACAGGACAGCTGCACTCCACAGCATGGATATCGGCTTCATTTCAGACTAAATAAAACTGTACTGCACAAGAGGCCCACAGCTTTTCCCATGAATGCCAGGTCACTGTTTACCATAACTGTATTAAGAAATCCAGCTGTTGGGCCTGTGCTTTTCTCTGGAACCCAGTTTAACCTCAGCTGCATTCTGAGCTCCAAGAACTAAAAGAAAATCTTGGTCACTAAACTAATAGGTATTTTCCTGTAGTGGTTCAATTTCAAAATAGATAAGTAGTGAAAGGCAGACAGAGAAGGAGAAAGATCATGCTAAACTAATCTAATGTAAACCTGCATTGTATGAATTTATCTTAAATATAATTAAAAATGAAATTTGTCACCCATACTGGTCGGTCGACCCTGCATTATTCTCCATATTATCCTCCACAATGTCAGTGTATGAGTACAACAAACTCAGATTCTAGAAGGGTCAGTTAAGACAGGACCTTTGTCTCCACTTCAAACTTGTAGGCTGCCATTCTTACACTGCAATCTGAGGCTTCCAACACTACAATTACAACCCGACGAGACATTTTGGCTTTGGTCTACTGAGGTCTGACAGAACAGGGTTCATAGGGAAGAACTAGTAAGAGAGAGGACTGTTTTAGTTCACATGTCCTCAAATTTGCCTCATTGTTGCATGTGCAAGTGCAGAACAGAGGATGTGGACAAAAAATGCCAATTTAATTATAGTGAATGGGTTTCCCGCTGTTTGCATGCAAATGCTTCTCAGTGTATTTGTTGCATCCACCTACTGGATGAAGGCTTTAATCAGAAACGGGCATACATGGCAAATATGTGCTACAACTACAATATTGTACCTATTTGGACCTACACTGTAATCATGAAGCAAGTGCCAGCCATAAAATGAGTTGTATTTACACTGACTGTCTCACTTTCCATGACCCGCCAGATAAATCAAAGGTTTATACCAGAGCTATGTCCCTGGCTTTACCCGACTCTGATTTATCTAGATTAATTGGTAGTGCATCCGTTAGAGCAATGTGACCCTTTTACTTAAGAAAGTTTTTTACTCTCACTCTCACAGAAAAGACGCCCAACCCAAGAACTGAACTCGGGACATTTTTGCTGTCAGTACATTAATACATTTTCTAAAAACATAGAAAAGAATAATTCTGCAAGTCATCTGCCTGTTTCATCCATTTTGCTGCTTGTATAAATATCCCTCCCCTATAATAGCTGCATTCTCTGGCTTGTTTCCTCTCGTGTGTGAGAATGAACTCTGCTCCTGACCCCTCCTGACTAGGCGCCTGTTAGCGTGGTTGGGCAGGCAAAGGCCCAGTGTTGGCACTAGGCACCATCCTCTTCCTCTGTTTCACTGTTGATCTGCAGGGTGTCTCTCTGGCTGCACGCAAGCCACTAGCACATCCTGACTGAATCACCGTGGTGAGGAAAACAAGCTGAAAGGCGCCATATTGAAGGGTTACCTTACACAGGAGAAGATTAAAACCCTGCCATATTAGCGAATGGGGGTAGGATCATTAGTGAATCTTAGTTGGGGAACTCAAAAACCTATAGACTGTGGTTTTAGGGGAATCGGCAGCTTTATTTTTAGTAGCTATGCAACCATGAAGCCTATATGAGGTAAACAGAGATGACAGCCTTGACCTTACACTATACAAGAATACACATGCACATGTACATTTATATATGTGTTGTGGCAGGCTTATGAACATACTGTATTGGCTACATGAAAAGAAACTCCTTGGGAAGTGTGAGGAGAGCGGGAGACCTTTTAGTGAGCCTATTATTTTTTGATAACCAGTGTTTTGTGTTCAGTCTCCCTAGTACTTTCCATTAAGGAAGGAATCACCTTGGCTTTGCCAAGATTTAACCAGAAACAGACTCCATGCGTTGTTAATGGAAGCAATCTGGACCTCCAAGTTCTATACAATGCACAATATGAGGTAAATTTCACTTCTGGCTGCAGTGTTTATTTAAAAAAACAAATTTGTGTGCAGTGTGGGGCATCCTGTCTGGAGATTTATTGATTAAAGATATTTGATATGGCACTGCATTATACAGTATAGACACATTGTGCTCATGACTTATTCATATCAGTGAATTAATTACATGCTGCATTTACAAAAAAAAGGGAAAAAAAACACACCCCTGACCTAATTCCTGCTAATTCTGTACATAACTTGTCTCTGTCTCGCGTGCTAAAAGAATACAAGGTCAAATGGGGTCCACGTTTGTTTTTGTCTGCTTTGTGTGGCACCCACCCAGCCTGAAATAGAATAGATTTTTTTTAAAGGGCTTTGTGTTTGTAGGGAGCTAAATTCCAAAACGAACACATTTTTAGCACATTATCAGTAAAATAGTAGCACAGTCTTCTGTGTGGTATCAGGAATGTACATTTTTTATGGTTTTTTTTACTGCAAACATAAGAACAAGATCAATTGACGCATTCTGGCCAAATATATATTCAGGGTGTGTCCCTGGTGTGTAATTCAGATGCAACTGATTTTCCTCTTATTTTTTTCTGTCTGGTTATGTCTACAGACAGTGTGTAAAATATTTTAAATAGGTACAAGTGTCACTGATGAGCCACAGACATAATCACACACTAAGCGTCTCACCAAACTTCCTCTGCATTTCATTGTTTCTTCATCCAAAACATGGAGACAAACAACAAATGACGGTCACTGAGTGAAACGTAGGAAAGGAATCTAACCAAGGCAAACCCATATGCCATAGCCATAGTCACGGGGTAGTCACATCGTCTTGCTCCCCTTTGTACACAACAGCAGAGAGTGCGTGCGTGAGAGAAAGCAGAGAGACATTGAAAGAGAATTTGATTAAAAAAGGAAAAACAAAACCACTAGCTCACAAACAATGACCTCTGCCAGTGTTCATATGCCAATTAAAACATTAGCATGTTTCTCATTTCACAAACTAAAAAGTATTAATAATTTGCTCAACGTGCTTTATTTAATAGGTTCTCTACTCACATGCCAATATTATGCTGTTGTAAACAGCTTGTAGTGGGTATGGGTTTAGCTCAGTGTCATGGGAAAATACTGAAAACGATGTGCTAACTTAATATATGAGGGCCAGGATGCTTGCTCTGAGGTGAAAATCAAGTCCAAAATGTCAGGTTATTCAGTAACTGCCCTTCATGAGACAGGACTGAACTGATCTTCAGGCCAACTTGGCTGAAACACTGAACTATGAATAGATTTAAGAGCCTCATTGCAAATTATCGAATAAACTGAGAATAGAAGTGAAAATTATGCACTTCATTTCTAGGCTACATGGATATACATGGCTCTCCTTTGATGTGTGTAGATGATTTGTAGCATCCGGTCATAAATGTGCACTGATTGACGTACAGTAAAAATACAGCTGCAAAGTTTATATTTACGCACACATTCTAATACTGTAAATGAGCATTTCTATAGTAACTTACTGATGGATTTGTATGGTAAATGCTTCCTATAAATAGTTTCATTGAATGAGTCTTCATCTTCTGTCATGTGTTGAAGCTCTGAGTTTTACATTTAAACAATAAGGCTCTTTGGCTTCTAGGAAGCATGACTAGCTACTATTTATGTCGTAACCCCAAATAAGAGAGAAAAAGAAAAGACGTGTGTCTGACAGCTATAGCATAAGTGATAACAGGAAACGCAATTGTGGTTCCACAATATTAATTGTAACAATGATCAAACTGTTAGCAAATGAATACAGTATAAGGAATATATCAGACTTCTGTCACAACAACTGGTTAATTATATTTATTTTTCTATAAAAGCATGGCCCAAAACCTCATTTTGACCTTATTACTTAAATATACTCTACAATTAAAGGAATTGTTATTGGTTTTTTTTTGCATCGTTACACAAATGGAAGAAGGGGAATTGGGTATTTACAATTTATCTAACATATACATATATAGTACATTAGTACATAATACAGTATAATACAGTACATACTTTTCAAAGGTCTTAGGCACCTATTATTAGTACAATATTTGTTTATAGGTCTTTATAGTACTATAGGTGTTTATTCTTCAAGAATTATGCATTAATGAGTCAGTACCCAATGATTTTTTTATTTCTAAATATTAATTTAGAGAATAAACAAAAAACAATGATGCAGAAGTGTTTGTATGTTAGTAAAGTACACAATTAATTCCATAACAGACTATGTTTTGGACAATAGAGGCAGGTGTGACAATCGAAATCCTGAGAACTGCCTCAAATTTTCCAAGATGCTCCTCAAAATGTACTAACAATCTTAATTAAAAATCACACCCTCTCTTTTTACCTCTTAATCTTTTCTTTACTTCTTTTCCACACTCCCCATTTCCTAGGACAGATCCTAAGTACCTGCAGACCTGCACCTTTGTGACTACTTATCCCTGGCTTCCTCTTTTTCACATTCTCATTCATATTCTGTCTTACTACAGTTAACGTTCATTCTCCACTTTTACATAGCATACCTCCACCTCTTATACCTGTTCCATGTTCTTACTACAGATTATGGTGTAATTTGCAAACAACATCGCCAACAGCTATTTTGTCTGACATCATCTGTTAGTCTGTCCATCACCTCCGCCTTGAAAGTTTATGTCACTTCTACAGCACATCTCACCACTGCCATGCTGTTCTCTTACATGTCCTGAACCAGTCTAACATACGTTTCAGACACTTCAGACTTCCTCATACAACACCACAGTTCCTTCTTCGGCACCCTATAATTTCTCAAAATTCAGACACATTGGAGCCCTTCCTTACTTCTCTATAATTCTCCATCACCATCCTCGAAGCAAAAATGTAATACTTGGTGCTCTTTCTTGGCATGAAACTATACTGCTGCTCACAAACAGTCAACTTTTGTCTAAGTCTAGTCTCCACAACTCTCTCCCAAATCTTCATTGTGTGTTAATGTGGCTCATTAACTATATGCCCCTGTAATTGGTACAAATCTGCAAATTATCTTTGTTCTTATAAATCGGAACACTTTCCCCCATTCCTTATGCATCATTTCACTCTCAACAATCTCATTAAATATAATAGTCAAAAACACCTCTCCCATCTCACCTATACACCACACCTCTACCGGTATGTCATTAGGTCTGACTGTCATTCCCTTCATTATTTTTAAAGATTTCCTTACTTTATCCTTGCTAATCTTTGCTACCTTCTGTTTCACAAATTCTATGCATTCCGTTCTTCTTTCCTTGTAATTACACTTAATTATCTGCCCATCAAAATATTTCGTCCATTGTTCCCTCACCTTCTCCTCACCTGTCAGTACATTTTATTTATATCCTTGATCACCCTGCCATGCCTCACATCCTTTCCCAGTACCCTGCAGTACCCTGTTTCTCACCAGTACTGATGGCGTTCATTGGTAACCGATCCAGTATGGAGGAACACTGGAGAACTTGCATCATAGGTTTGGCAAATAATTTACGTCGGATGTGTGATTTGCAACCTACACAACTGTTGAACAACAACAGGTAACACATTAAATGATCTTTCCAGAAAAATTGCAGATGAGTCTGTCTGCTCTCATTGTGTTGCAAAAACACATGTAAGAGGTGACAAAGTGGATGAGAAAGTGTCATTCTGAAAAATGAATGTGTGTTTCTGCAAGAAGGAAGCGATTCAGTTAGTTTGTGCTCTGATATGTGCTGAAAAAATGAAAAAAGGAAAAGAATATGGATTATAGAGTGGATTGGAATGCAAGGCCAGCAGTGATTGTCTGTTCTGCAAAGGCAAAGAGTGCAAAATACATTTTGCAATAAAAATATATGTATAATATTTTTATAAAATATATGTATTAAATTAAAATGACAATTTTATAAAATTACAATGTTTCCCCTCTTGTACTTACTTCTGTTTGCACTGTTTGTATTTATTGTTTGTACTGTGTGTATTTATTGTTTGTACTGTGTGTATTGATTGTTTGTACTGTGTTTACTGTTTGCTCTAGTGTGTAGCACCTTGGTCTGGAGGAACGTTGTTTCGTTTCACTGTGTACTGTAACACTGTATATGGCTGGAATGACAATAAAACTACTTGAGACTTGAGACTTGAGTGTGTGCCAGTGTGTTACAGTATAAACATCATAGTTGATGGAAAGATTTTGTAATCAAAAAAATATTTTATATGAAAATACATTATAAGGGCATATTAGATTTGAACTACCGCTACCATAATGGTTTAGAAAGTATACTGTTAGAACCAGCTAATACATTTTTTTATTATAAAAACAATAATCTGCATTTCTGGGATTCACACTGTAAGGCAGGAACAACCCTAGAAAAAGCACCAATCCATCTTAGGGCACACACACACAATCACACACACTCTGGCAATTTAGCGACACAAATTAACCTATCATGCATGTCTTTGGAATGCAGGATGAAACCGGATCACGCGGAGAAATTCCGCACGAACACGTGGAGAATATGAAACTCCACACTGAAATTTCAGATGTTGCCCTATGCGAGTGTTACCTTATTGGCCAATGAGGCTGTGATTGGGATACGGGACTGGAGCTGCCCATAAATCGTGATGGCCTGGACATATGGGACAGTTGACAACCCTACAGCTAAGGAAAACAGCTAGTGTTAAAATAATTTAAAAAGTGGTTTTTGCTGACAGTTTTTTGTATAAAATAAATAATAAAGAAACAAATCTGTAAATTACTTATGCAGGTTGTCTACTGCAAATTTACTGTACTCTACTGATTTTTACAGTATTTCTACAGTATCTACCTCATATACACAATTTGATATTATATATAATGTATATATATATATATATATATATATATATATATACATTATATATATATATACATTCTACAGAGCTTTAATAACTTCAAAGAACGTTCAAACTTAACCACACTAAAGTTATATTAAAACTTCTCTTGGCTGCAATAACTTATTCCTTCTTTCTATACAAGGTCGCAGTCTCCCTAGTCACTGTTGTGCATCATTTTGTCACTTTACATGTGACTGCAGTGCAGAAAAAAATATCTGACAAATTTGTCCTTTGCACGAAAGAAGAGCAGCGTGGAGTGATTAATTTTTCCCTGTCTGAGGGTGTTTCTGGTGCCAATATTTATGGAAGACTTTACCCACAGTATAAAGAAAGTATTTAGTCCAAAAGAGGCATTGTTTAATCAATATAAAATTTTATGAAAGTTCACGCAATTGTAAACCATGAAGAAGGAGCCGGACACCTATCCACATCCAGACTGATGACAACAATACGTATGAAAGTGATTAGGTTACATTCCAATAGATGAGAGCCGTGAAAGAAGAAGTACAAAGAAGTATTACTGTATGTCTTATGAAGAGGTACAGCGAGGGAATATGAAAGCTTGTTGACATATGGACAAATTTTATTTACAATTTTTGACAATATGTCAAAAAGTTATAAATTAGTTTTTTTGGAAAGATGTTTAAATGTATTCAACTGTCAAAGTATGACTATCTTTTTTACACATCCTCATATATTTGGAAAATGTACTAATCTAAATAATCTCTATTATTAAATTCATTCTCCAAATATACTTAGTCCAATTAATCCAGTCAACACAAAAAGCACTCATTTCTGCCTTTTGCTTTGCTCACCTGCCAATTCTCATGTACTATCCAGCTCTGCACTATCACGCAACAGCTACTAAAAGCTGTGGTTCAGAGTGAAGGCTAACACATGCTTCATCACGTGCCAACCACATCTTTGCTAATCTGTTACTCATGCTATGTGGAAGGGTGGGATAATACACTCAGAAGACCTATTTGTTGTCTTCCACACACGTGCTTATTTTGTTCTACCATCCTGTATTTGATGGTTGGATGCAGGTGGGTGCACTGTTGGGCTTAGAGTAAAATAATTTACATATTTATGTTGTGTAAAAGTCCAGTATACTTCAATCATGTGCTTTAAAAGGTCTATTTCTGATTGGATGAGTATGAGCAATAGTGTCACGCTTCTGCTCTCCTCAAACACAAAAGCAGATTTTCTGAACTTCTTCCTCTGAATACTTTGCCAGCATGCAGATGGCAGATCTCATAGAGTTACTGAAAATCCATGGAATAATGTTCCTGATAAATTCAGAGCGTCCCCTAAAAATTGTTATGTTTATCTACTTTGCTAATACTCCTCCTTGCTTGGATCATGCAGGTATACGATTTTTGACATCTCACATGCATCAAAGAAAACCTTTGAGCTACTGCTGTTTGGTTCAGTGTTGTCAGATCTGTTTTTGATATCCTCCATAAGGGCCAGTCACAGTGGAAGTTTTTTACCTTCTTCAACAGGGATCTCATGCAGTGGGTGATTAATCCCTGGAGTTTCATAAACTTGAGGCGGGAAGTAGGTGGAATGACCCTATACTGTTGGTGATATTTCATAATGGTCTTAACCTGAAGACTTTGTCTGAACTGGCATGTGAGGACAATGGACTTCCACTCTACCAGCTTATTTCATTAGCCATTCGTCTAGACCAGCTTAGAAATTCTGAACATACATGAGAAGAGTAAGGTCAAATGCCAGTTGTCTGCCACTACATGATAATAATGCCCCAGTATCCAGATCCTGCCTATGCAATCAAACTATGCAGTTGATTTCTCATGTCTTTCACAGGCGGAGAGATGCCACAGATTTACAGATGTCAGGCTCGCTAAGCTGACCTCAGACAACAACCCGATGAAAGTGTGTGGAGTTTACTGGCTAAAGTCTACAGTGTTGAGTATCCCCAACATGGGGTTGGTTTGTAAGACTGTATTTGTGTTTTCAGCACTGATTGACTCCGGAGCTAAGTGCCCAGATCATCTGTCAGCTTCAGATGCCTGTCAAACCACCATTTATAGAGAGCCAATAGGAGAAGGAATTTCTCCAGTCTAACCAGTCCTTTAAAATTTGCTACTTGTGCTTTGCATTTCAAGAAGTTTTTACTTTATATTTTAGACTCGTCTGACTACTTTATTGTATTAGGTTTACCTTTGCTTAGAAAACACAATCCTCTTATCTCATGGGCAGATAGGGAGATTATCTCCTGGTCCCCATACTGTTAGAATTCCTGTTTAACATTTCCTTCAGTGTCACTACTTTCCACCAGTATTTAGATCCCTAATATTGAAAACCCTTTTCAGATTCCTATGTCTGTCGATCTTGCTAATGTACGTATGCAGTGAGAAGAAAGCTAAATGGCCTCTATGACCCTGTATCACAGGGTGTATGACTACACAATAAACCTCATAAAATGTGCTTAACTCACTAAATCTCATATCTACTCTTAACTCAAGTAGACAATTGGGAAATTGTGAACTTCAGGAGGCTGGTACAAGGATTCATCCATTCATCAATATCACCTGCAGCTACAGAGTTTGACCTTTGACCTTGCATTGATTATCAAGGTCTCAATCAACTAACCAATCCGTATCCGTACCCGCTTCCCTTAGTTCCTTCTGCATTGGAAAAACTTTGGGATGCTACCATTTTACTAAACTGGGCCTTAGAAGTGACTAAAACCTTTTAAGACTTTGTAGTGATGATGAACGGAAAACTAGGGGCACTATCCCTTGCCAAAGAGAATAAGTGTGAGTTTCACCACCCTCTACCTCTTTTCTTGATTATATTATTAGCACAAATAGTATTGTTATGGTGGATGCAGTTGTTACTTGGCCAACTCTCAACTCTGTCGTATTGTACTGTAATTTCATTAGGAACTACTCAGCAATGCACGAGTGGTGCTGCCAGAAAACTGTTATGGAACACAGGTTAATAAAGCACATGCCCTTTCTCATATACACCTCAACCAGGAGAGACCATCAAAGTCACTGGAAGCACAATTTGTCCTACTCCAGTCTACAGTGGTTGCTCATCTCAGATTGCAAATTGATTATGAGATTTCACAACTCGCATGCTAGGTTCCAGCACCTGGAATGTAAAAGCTGGGCTCACTCTTCTGTAACCTCCAAACATCCTTGTGAGACATGTACTCATCAGCTCTTGGTGGGGAAATATTGGTGGCAGATTATGATGTCAGATATACATCATTTTGTGGCAACCTGTTTTATTTGCTCCCTGTATAAAACGCAGAGAACTTTACCTGCTGGTAAGTTAGTGCCATTACCTCTCCCTGCCATCCTTGGTCTCATTTACCCATCAACTTTCTGACCAATTTACCTCATCACAAAGCTATACCATCATACTCACCATAGTAGATAGATATTTACGAGTTTTACAAATCGACTATAATCACTGCTTTTTGAAAAAAAATCAGCAGTAAGACCCTGTTACAATTTTCCAAGTGATATTACAAAGATATTTACAGCTAAATGATTTACAACATACTAGAAACTTCTTTAAACATTGCATACTCTAAAAACTGTTCTCTTTTAACTATCACCCACATTTTTTGTAAAAATATATACATCTATCAAAATATTTTTGTGGTCCAGTTGTACTTGGTCCGAGATCAATCCACTGCACCCTATTTTTTTCTGAATCCATTCTACAATATTCCCACATTATGCCGCTCACAGGGAAAGAAATGGGAAATGACAGATCGGCACTGTAGCAAGGGTTCATGTGTAACTATTCTCTGATGAGCCACATGACTGTGTCCAAGTTTATATAAGGACAGATTTTTGATGGGTGTAGAGAAAGATAATTGATGGGATAGCACAAACCAAAGGAGCAGGTTTTCAGTCAAAATATTAGCACACATTTTCCTGATTTTCTTTTGGCAGACTCTCAGGACTGAAAGGCCAAGGAATCTTATTACATATATGACTTACACTGTTTCAATAAATTGTCTTTATTTGAAAGGGAGAATATATATATATAAGGGGGAAAATTGTATCAGTAACATCAACATGGAACTACTGCTTTTTCTGTATGTCACCATTAATACTGACACCACAGATCTGATTATAATAAAGCTTAAAAAATTGCTTTGCTTAATATTATAAAAACTCACCTTCATAAATAATCCTACTACAATGTTCAAAAAAATTCTGGATGTAAAACAATACATTCAGTCCATGTGGATGAAGAAAATGCTTACCATCTTTATACTGGCAAAGAACTACAGGGTCAATAAAGTCAGAATTCTGGTTGAGGCTCTTTTCAGGGTCTCTCACTCTGCCAGCTGGCTCTGATTGTTCAGGCCCCTCTAATCTGTCTTGATCATCTCCGTCACGGGAACACCATGGACGCCTGAGCGAACAGAATCAAACATGTCTACCTACGGAAGCGATTTTGGAAGTCTATTACGTCCCAAAGGAGGGCTCATTAAAATGACGTGTGTGCTGTGCAGTGCCGGCCCCATGTATTCTGCTTTCTAGAGGCCACAACCGCAGCCTAACCAGAACCACACTGCTTTTCAAAGGCGGAGGTTCCCTGCTCTGCTTTGCATTTGTTTGTTGTAATCAAGTCTGCTTATGTCTTCAACAATGGCTATTTAAGCACACTCACTTAGACTTCAAAGAGATGAGGCAGTGCCACATGATTAAAGTAACCAATCAGATTGAGAGGAATCCCCACAGTTCCTTCAGACTCAATGAACTTTAATTACTGTAGATTCCATGTCACACCACGTATAATGCAGAGCTAAAACCTTTGTTTTAAGCTTAGATGACACATTACAAACAGCTTTACCTAATACATACCACTGGCTTTACATATCATTGAATCGGAAATGTCAGTCATCATAGGTCTTCTGGTGGTCGATGAGTTTTGCCCTACTATTAGAAACCAAAGCTAAATTGTTTGGTATTTCTGCCTTTCTGCACAGTGAGAATGCTTCTGTTGCAAATTTGTTTTCAGCACTTCCTCCAATCTGCCTGAAGTAGACCAAGATGTTGTGTTCATTAAACTGCCAACCACAACATTCTCAGACGTTTAAGACTCTCCAACCATAATCTTGAACCATTTTAAAGTGTTGCAGATTCCCACTGGGCCTTTTTTTAACCTGGTCTCTTACTTTCTGAAGTGCATGTCCAAATAACCTTTTATTTGTTAAATATACCTTCTCAATTCAACTACTCTCCCTAACCTTTTATTCAAAGGTCTTAATAAGAGCGATAACTCAAACCACCATTAGAATGTTTCACAGTCACTCCGCATAATATATTTCTGGGGAATGCAGAAATAAGGATTAGGAATACATGTAGCAAACAGTGTGCTATCATTTATCCATTATGATCCATTATCCATCATGATGAAAACGTTTCTTCCTGTAGTATACTTATCCTTTTGATTAGTATTTTCTTCCTGCAGACATTCGCCTCTTTTCCGGCTCCAAGCCTAACTGAAATAGTATGTCTCCATTTTAAGCAGCATTTTAAGCAGCAGTGAAACTTTTGGATAATATTCTCCATGATCCTTTGTTGACCCTACTCTGCCTCATTCTCCTGGAATGCCTCCCTACCTCACATCACCTCCTGGGGATCTATCCACCGCAAATAAACATTTTCTTCCTTTCATCCTTTCTTTCTCCTTTTTTCCCCCTGCCCAAGACCTGCAGACTTGATGCTTCCAAATAAGGCATTTGACATTATGCTGAATTCCATCTCTCAGCGGTTGCCTATCTTCAAGCTGTAGAAGTTGGCGGCAAGTGTAAGTGTCCGGGTGATAGAGAGTGCTGATATTTGCAGTTGTAGTACACCACAGTAATCCCTCTCATTCATTGTAAACTTTTTAGTTTGTATTGGTTTTGTGTTTGCCATTCTAACGGATGAAATATCTTCTCTGATACCTCTCAGAATAGACTACGGGTTAAAAGGGACAAACTTTCAGGCCAGCCTGACCGAGAATGACATTTCTCGCTCTGCTAAAAACATCTGAGGGATGAAATAAAACAGTCTAGACAGAGGCCTGAGACAGGGCTGAGAAGATGCAAGAGGCGATAAGCACTATATGGTGTGCAAGACATCTATCAGGGCCATTTGAAAGTGAATAACTCTTCATAGTTAGCCAGAAGAAAAACCAAATGTTTATCAGGCATGACCCTCAATGCAGATGTCAGCATAGACTCTTCCTGCCCTCGCAAATCTCTCTTCTCCTCTCACATGTGCAAACAGCGGATCTGTTCATCACACCACCACTCCTCCAGGCCCCTTCTTTCTCTTGGACTCTCTGAACTGCTTGAACTGAGAACTAGGTCACAGTTAGGGAATTTGGCCCTGAAAGTGTACATATGCTACAAAGGTAATGAAAACAGGGTGGTGAGCACCTCGGTTATCATTTTTCAGCCCTATCACCTATTCTTAGGCTCATTTTTCAGAGTGGGAAAAGCATTGATTATTATTATTTTTTGCTGAGCTACAGTTCCACAGCAGCAATTGTTTTTGTAGCGAAGCTGGTTTAAGGATGTGAGAGATGCTCAGAGAACTGAAGGTTGATGGGCCATGGTGTCCACACCCTGCCGCCTGATCTGAGTGTCCTTCTCTCACAATGAGAGTAAGCACAGCTGCACAAGCTGGCCACACGCCAACCAGACCCCTGGTACACCAGCACTCTGAGTGCTGCATAGCATCTGTGTGTCTGGAGAAAAGGTTTTCACTGTGTCAGAAGATTGTATATAAGCCTCATTTTATGGCAAAAATGATGATGATGATTACAATGAACAGTAATTTTACCAGAAGCTGACATGTATTAATTAATAGCACTTTATAAATTTATATTAATTATTGGGAATCTCATGATAGATATAAGCAAATTCAGTAATTTATTTAAAATAATACCATGAATCTAAGCTAAGATTAGATTGATAATTAATTTGTTTGCATCAGGATATAGAAGGTGAACAATGTTTTTGTTCCTCTTGAATTTTCCTTTCCCCAGACATTTATAGAAGCCAATCAGGAAGGCAGCAATGTGCTACCCAAGGCATATGAGGATCATAACCTCCCTAGACACATGCTTCTAAGAACCACAGCAGCAGGGCGCATGCACAGAACTTGTCTTCCTCAGAGGTGTGCATCTTTTGTAACAACAGAGTTCATCCTCTACAGCCCTGGGGCATAACTCCAACATCGGATTCTAGGAACACAAAAGTCCTCTTTTAAACAGAAAAGACAGCCAATGCCGGAACAAATACCAAAACTATTATAGTGTGCCAAATTTCACACAGTCAAATCTAAACAGTGACTGCTTGTTTCTGTATTGCTTGTAAGATCAGGGAGGTAAAGGACACATGCTCACATTTGTAAATTCAGCTCAATGGAGATTTAAACAAGTCTGAAATAAACAAACTTGAATTAGCGGGTAAATGCACTGATTCATCAAAAAAAATGCCGCCTAACAATCTCTGAAGACCACCAAAACATTTACACACATTTGACAATTCTCTTTTGTTGGCTTGGAGCTCAAACTATATCCACAGCTGTTGAGGAACTTTACACAGTTTAATTGAATGTTAGAGTGCGGGGGTAATGTTCTACTTGGACTTTATAAAGCAGATTGAGGAACATCCTGGTGTTTTCCTTCACAGACAGTCTGACTCACAGTTCACTAAACTATACACCCAACACCAAGGAAACCTATACAGTGTTATTTGGCTAGTTTGTTTTTAACATTATAGTCTACATGGTCATTATGCAGCTTTACAGAAATCTATAGTAGAGTAATATTTAGATCCATAAAAAGAGAGCTAGGAATAACAGCGGCAAGGAAGAAACTCCCAGGGATGACAAAAGGGAAAGAATCTTTCACTGGTCACAGCCGATAGTGTGACTGAGATT
>JAOUQT010000033.1:7425516-7448296 GCA_025769995.1 Xyliphius kryptos
AAAAAGTGTTTTTATTATAGTTAATCTATTTGTATTGAATATTTTATCATAAATATTGTAACAATAGACAGGATAAGATGTAATGCACCCTATGCCAATCCATGAAGACATAGGACCCACTCTACTCTCTTTCTGCCTGCTACCACAACATCCTATACTTATCTACCTTTATTCATTCATCATTAATCACCTATCCCAATAACATAATAAATTCACTGGATCCTCAGCAGCTGCATTGCTGAGCTCATCTCTGGGGTCATCAGGTAGGCACATCTTCTCATCAATATTTCGCTGAATTAAGCTCACAAAAAATCCAGAAGGCTCAACGGTGAAGTTTTGCGTCCAAACCTGCCCGTATCCAAGCCAGCTTTGCACCCTTAACACCGACCCACCATCTACAATCGTGACAACAAAATGTCTTCCCTGGTGATTAAGGCTGTATGAAGCATGTTAATGCATACTCAGTGTCACCATGATGAAATATAAAATGGCTTGCCACTGCAAAATGATCACTTATTTCTGTATGGAGTTTGCATGTTCTCCCCGTGTTCATGCGGGTTTTCTCTGGGTGTGGTTTCCTCCCACATTTCAGACACATGCATGATAGATTAATTTGTGTCTCTAAATTGCTCGTGAATGTGTGTCTGTGCACCCTATGATGGATTGGCGCCATGTCTAGTGTCTTTCGTGCCTTCACGCCCAGAGTAGCCGTGTGGGCACCGGCTTCCCCGTGACCCTAACCTAGGATTAAATGGGTAAAGAAAATGAATGAAAGAATAAATCTGTATCTCACATGTACAAACAAAAGTATGCCTAATCCCAGTGAGACAGTGGTAAGGATGATAATAGTGATAGTAGTTTCACAGAACCAGAGGGGACGAAGGAGAGTTTGAATTAAGTAACACTGTAGTACATTGGTTAGTTCAGTCGCCTCAAAGCCACGAGAACCCGGGTATGATTAACAGGTCGGACATCCCGGGACATTTCTTTCGCCAAGTGGGCACGGGTGGAAGATAAGGAAATGAATGTTCTGCCTACATCCTTTCTTACCTATAAATGTATATAAAAATTAAAAAATAAAAATAAAACTTCCAGATTTAAAGGTACACATACAAGTTTCGAGGCATCAAGAACAATTCGAGCATTCTTTTCCCAAGACTGCATACTTAATATATTTTAGTATTTTCTTAAGCAACGATTGGTCTGTGTAATATCTTGCTTGTGTCTGATTGGCCTCAGGAAAGGTAACAGCTGATTGGCTGAGAGAAGTTCCTCAGCTGACTTCCCCTCAACAAACTTCAGTTGTTGCTTCAGTTTGACTTTCCCAAAATAATTCAGTCGACAGCGCGCGTGGAGAAACTTTAGTGGGGTACACTAATGGACATACGTTACTTTTAACGTTAACACGCGATACGTACTGCGGGTTTAGTAGTGTTACGCGCACGTTTATCGATCAACTGGTCCGGAATGGCCGCTTTAAGCAGTGTGAACCTGAAGACTTTGGAGGATTTGACGTTGGATTCTGGATACGGCGCGGGAGACTCGTATCATTCCCTTAGTCTCTCTTCCTCCAAGTCTAACTCCCAGCTCATCTCCGCTGCTTACCGTGCAAACCGGTGCCGCCGCTCCGCCTCCACCAACAGTCGCAATGACAGCTGGGACTCCGTGAACACGGTACCGGAGGACCCGGAGGATATCTTTTCCAGATGCCCACGGTTGCCGGATCTTGAAGAATTCCCCTGGACAGAAGACGAGGTGGAGCAGGTGTTGCGTAAAGTGTCCGGAGAGCGCGCGCCGGTGTCTTTTACGCGTGATACTGTGCGCTCAGTGTCTAAGTTGCTGCGCAGGCCTCTATTGCGCGTGGCGCGCGAGGCGCAGAGACTGAGCGTGCTACGATGCAGGTGCACGCGCTACGAGGTGCAGAGCGCTGCGCGGCTCGTACTCAGCTGGCCGCTTGCTGACGCCTGTGTCTCCGCTGCGGCGCGTGCAATGTCCCTGTACAGCATGAGCACAGGAGAAGTGTTACGCAGAAGCAAGTCCTCGCGCTGTGGACTCATTCTGTCCGTGGGTTGCTTCTTCCGCTGGATGGTGGACACCCGGGTGTCTGTGCGCGTCCACGAGCATGCGGCTATTTGCCTGGCTTCGTGCATGGAGACTCTGATAGAGGAGGTCGGTGTCCGCGTGCTGTCAGCGTGTGATTTGGGCCATGTCGGATGTCCGGTTCCCACTGACGCTCTGGAAGCAGCAGTGAACGGAGACCCAGAGCTTTACGGTCTTCTTCAAAACTATGAGCATCTTATCTGCGGGAAAAACGCCAACGGTGAGGAGAGAATGCAACACATAACCAGTTACAGAACCAGTTCAATCTTTAAGATTTCATGTTTACATTGAGTTTGGAGTTTAGTCTTTTGTCTTGTCTTATAAAGGATATTCTTTTGCAGCAGTGCAAATAGAAACAGGCATTGCATGATGATTCTTTTTTCTCAATATTGTTCAAAGCTGACAGATGAGACAAGTTATTTATAGGACAAGGCTTAACTTGTCCAAATTAAATGTCCAGCTGATCAGACTTTAAGTTTTCAGTTCTGTTAGAGTTGTAGTTATATAGACTAGTATTTACAGCACTCTTACTACAAGTGTTTGATGGTATACAAATCAGTTTCTCACTATAGGCCAGCTGCTGCTGTCTTAACTCGAACTAACACAACACACAATACCACAAGCAACTGTCACCATCACTGGCAGTCAAGTTCTTCTCAGCACGGTCCACCTCACAAACCAAATCCTGTCAATTTTCAGCCTAATGTGATCTTTTTCCATTGATGGATGCCACATTTAGTGTAGCAAGACTACAGGGCTACAGTCAATAATCTCTCATAAACCTTCTAAACAAGAACACAGTGGCCCATTGTTCTGCAATGTCCTTTTTTGTACCAAGCTGTACACTGATGGCAAAGTTAGCAGAAAGCAAAATAAACCAGAGTTCTGATTTGAATCAGCATTTGGACTTGGCAGCATTTGGGCACTGTGGCCCTAAAGATCTGTTCTGCATCACAGTGCTCTAAAGATAACATGACAGAGCAGGGGAGGGGGACTGGAAAGAGTTGTTTGTGGATGTGTTTCTATTGAAAAATAAAGCACATGTAATTGATTCCTTTCCTACTGCGCTGAATTGAAAAGCATTAACAAGTGTTTCCAGGTCTGGATGAATTGAATGTAATTTTGATGACCCTCCAAGAATAACACACACACAACCTTGCTCTCTGTGTGATTGATTATGACAGCCCACTTCCTCCTTTACTCTTTTGACAAGTGAAGCTCAGAATGAATACTGTTTAGAAACAAAATCTGGACACTTGATATCTTAATTGTCTGAGAATCCAGAAAAATCCAGGACCATAAAAGTATAGATGAGCAAGTATATTAAAAAGTCTTTCCACCTTAAATTGTTTGTCTTCACACACTGAGTTATTTTTTATAATGCATGCGGATAATGTTATCAGTTGCTGGTGTATTTGTGGTTGAGTAGTGTCTAAAAGAATGAAGCTACACAAGTGCTTATACAGTACATATTGAGACATGCAGCCTCATGGTTAACACATTGAGTTCCATACAAAAGCTACACTCTCATACACTCCGCAGCCCGACATCTGGAAGTCGTTACAAATAAAGTGACCACTTAGGCTCCTGTAACAGCATGGCCACATTTTCTACTGTCTGATACTCTATAGTCTTGTTCATTCAGTTCTTCTCAGGAGTCCATATCCATATAGCTTTTTAGCCACTCATATAGTAAATAATTAAAGCAAAAAATGTCCATAATAACTAATGGAAGGTGAGAAACATTGTCTACTCAACTACAGATGCAATTCTTATAGTTTCATTTGGATCTTGCCATTAATGTCCTCCACCATTTTTAACAGTAATCCTAGAGCTATTGTAATCCCGCTGCTGTTTCAGCACTTTCAAGACTGATTCAATATTTTCATTGTAACTGTATATATATATATATGGGACGTGACTTGGATACGTCTGAAAATGGTGATAGATTTCAGCTGAAACTATGTGAGACTCACTCAAAACTGGAAGCATATCAGAGTATAAAAACAAACATTTCCATTAACACATGTGGATTTGATGTTTTAGTGAATCGGGTGGACCCACTGTATTATTATATTTTTAAATAAATACAGCCATCACAATCCATTCAATAAAATACTTGATATTTAATTTTGCCAAGCAATGAAGAATGTATACACTCACCGGACACTTTATAAGGCACACCTGTTCAAATGTTGCTAACACAAACATATATATATATATATCCGCATATCACATGGCCGCAACTCAATGCGGTTTGGAATGTAGAATTGGTCAAGACTTTCTAAAGTGCAAACCGAGCATCAGGATTGGGAAAAAGATGATTTAAATGACTTTGAACATGGCATGGTGGTTGGTGCCAGATTGGCTAGTCTGAGTATTTTAGAATCTACTTGGATTTTTACTAGGGTTTGTAGAGCATGGTCAGAAAAAGAGGAAATATCCAGTGAGCGGCATTTGTGTGGACAAAAATGCCTTGGTTCAAGATGATAGAAAGGCAACAGAAACCTAAATATTCACTCAATACAACCATGGAATGCGGAATACCATTTCTGTTGAATATATGCCCCAAAGAATTAAGGCACTTCTAAAGGCAAAAGTCATTCTGTATGAAAAGATTATGAAAATATTCCTCTCCATTATTTTCCCAAGGTCTCTTCTTTCAAAAATGATCTTTAAGTCTCTGTGAACAGGAAACATTTGTGCCAACTCAGAATGGAGCTCATGGATCCGAACACTCTGCATGTTTTATAAAATTGTAGGGGGTGTACAGTATGCAATCACTGAAAATGTATTATTTAGCATGTTCTTAACATAAAATGATGAACAAGTCGGAGGTTCAAATAAGAAGAAATCACATACAAATTATTTTAATAAACATTTAAAATGGGTTCGAACACCAAACCTGGAGGATCATTAAACGCTTCACTTAGATGTCTCTTAAAGCCAATAAAAGCTAGGAGCCATCTGTTTATCTTATTTGTAAGGTTTAATTTCCTATCTGCTGGTGGAGAAAATAGTCATGGGCACTGTAATGCGAAATGAGTTATGCATAGAGGCAGGAGGACTAGCAGGGGTCAAGAAGCTGCAGGTTTGATAGTGTGGGTGGATCAAGCTGATAAGTGAGAAGGCTGAGGATTCACCAAAGGGAAAAAACAGGTACTTGGATGAGGGAGTGCAGTAGCTCCACATTAAACAATAATTGTTTGAGTCAGTCAGCCGAAGTCCGGCAGGAGTTTTCATACCATAGCTTGCAGGATATCAATACGTCTGTTGGGTAAAGGAGAATGAGTCTTTTCTGAGTGCCAGCAGTGGAAGAGGGCAAATAGGGAGAAAGATGGCATTAGGTTTTTGCATGAAGAGATTAAAAGCAAGCTGGTAATATTGAGAAGAGCTGAGGTTGTGAGGAAAAGAAGGAAGATGCTAGAGCAGCCTTTTTTGGGATCTGTTTAAGTTTGTTAAGGATCGGTTGCATGTGGAGGAAGAGAGGGGAAATGAGATTGATCCATTATACAGTATATATTCCACCAATAGGGGAGATTTTCAAATTGATGTTAAACCTCCTAGATGGAGTGAGGTTCGGTGTGGATGTGGTGCGCAAATGCAAGGTTGGCACCAAGGCCCAATGAAGTGCTATATTGTGAGTATGAAAGCAAAACAGTGGTGTTAGTATGGAAGAAAGGGATTGGTGAAGAGGAGGGGGTATAATGATACCAAACAAGAAGGAGTCCAGGGCCACAGGGAAGAACATATTGGAGGTATTTAAAAGCATTGATAGTTTTTTCTGGCAGGTAAATTTAAATTGTGGTGTCTGCATGGTTTGCTTCCTCTTGTACATTGGCCACTGCCAGTATATGATATACCTATTAGTAAGGGAAGAAATTACAAAGAATAAGGAACAATGCTATAAAATGGTGGCTGGGCATGCCAAGGTGCTTAACTAGTGCAGCATGGTTTGAAAGAGGGACACTATGTGAAACCCAGTATCCGACAGAGAGATGACTGACTAGAAAATCATTGGGGAGTAGAAAAATCACTGTAGAAAGCGTTCATTAGAAGTCATAACCATAACAAGACCACACCAAAAAATCCAGATTGCACACAATATCCGCAACATCAAGTGAAAATCCCATTGGGTAAGTATGCCCTCAAGCTGGGATCCAATTTATTTTGTTTATACTATGAGTAAAAGGAAGTGGTCATCATTGTGATGTAAACAGTGAGGTTCTGCTAGCTTGACTATAATGACTGACTGGATATTGGTAGGAGAGTGGGTGAAATTAGGGGCTACAGATGAGGTGGCCCCTATTGGTTTGACTGGCTCATAGGTGGGATTAGACATGTAGTGGTGGGAACAAGAGTTTGTTCAGAGTGTTAAACCTTGCAATCAGCCCTATTTAATTACCCTCATAAAACATTCCACAGACACAACCCAGTTCCTTTGACCTCCACTACAAACCGTAGGAACTGAAAATTTCCAAAACGTGACCAGTTTGGGACAAAATGTATGTATTTAGTACAGATTTCTTCTTTCAAGACCTTTTTAATGTGAGTGGGTAATTATAAAGCCTGCTTTAAAGTACAGTTGAATGAGTGGGTATTTTGCAGCTTTCTTTAATTAGCCATTACTGCCAAGATCATTATTCCCTTTACTGTTTCCTACAGTTAGTGCACAAGGCTTCATTTTCACCCTTTAATAGCTGACCTAAGCAAATGTAGCATGCTGAACATGGTGACAAAGATGCAGTTTGCACTGACAGCTGGGCTTCTTGCCACTGACCTTCCTCACCTCTCGACATGCCACCAGGTGTGACAAAGCCTAAATATAGGCTTAGAGTTTACAGTAGTAGCACTTCTTTATTTTATATAACAACTAAAGAAGAATCTGACACGTCTTTCTAATTCATGGTGTTTCTCTACATGTTTATTTAGTATCTCAGCTCAGCTATATTTGATGGGTTGTTTCTGGCGGGTCTTCTTCATAACACCAGGGATTTCTTGTCCTGATCAGAATTCTAGACTGACCTACAAAAATGTCTTGATCTTTTTTTCTAAAAGAAATCTAAATTACTTAATAGCCAACTATACCGTTACTGTTTTAGTTATATACGTATTGACACGATTTGGTCATTTTTTTATCTTCTACCAAATACACACTGGGGCCAGCTGGTGCCCAGAAGGCAGCTCTGGGTTTAATTGCAGGAACAGAGTGCAGACAGACTGCACTCTTGGTACAGATAGGATACCATGGTACAGGGAAAACCCAGAAGTGCAAGTGTTGCCAAAAAACACTGGCACCAAACCTTTGGACCAATACCTTACAGTATGTGAGAACCAACTGTGAAATAAGCATGAATTAGGGCATTTATTAGTGATCATAAGCCACCTGACATGTGTTCCTTATCCGGTGTCAATATGTAGCTCAGAATATCTGTATTCCTATTTTCATTATAACCAAGTTACTTATGAAAGTGAATTATAAACAATGTTGATAAAAGTTTCAACTAAATCCACAAAGCATTTTAATTACATGGCTCTAGTGCATGGGTTAAAGACTATAGGCCTGGGACTGTTCTGCCCTGCCGCTGTGGTTTTTCTCTCTTCCTTTACATCTGGAACTTGAGCAATAACTTGAGCACATTATTTCTCATGAAGAGTGTAAAGTGTAAATACCCTTTCTGTCAAAGTCTCTGACTCAGAGGTCTACGAGCAGGTCGTTAATAATAAAATATAATATTAGTAGTTTATTAATCTCATTCCTGACCTCCCAGATATAATTCCATACTTTTGTGGAGCTTGGCTTGTGTACCTCTTTTTGTATGAGTGCCAAGCCGAGACCAAACCACAGGTGCGTCATAAACCTTAAAGCCACCAACAACTCTGAACATTTCACACGAGCAGGGACTCACACGCACAGCACGTCTTACTAATTACTCATATGGGGAAAATCACCTAAGTGACTTCCTTATATTCTTAACACCTAATAAAAGTTAAACAAGGTGTTAATCAGCCAGTGATGAGAAACAGGTTTGTCCTAATGTGGGTTGGATTGGAGCCACATGTACTCCCTTTCCCTCTCTTCCCCGTATCTGATGATTAATCAGACAGCAAATAAAATCAGTTCGGAGGTGTCCGGATATCCGACACCTACACTATGATTAGTCACTGCATTTGTGTCACTGCAGTGTGTAGATATGAACTACACCTAACGCAGAGAGTGACAACAGGTTTGTAAGCACAATTTGTCCCTGGGGAACATTTGAGATTTTTCTGATTTTTCTTCTGCCTATAACATTTTCCACAATCATATCATATTACACTGAACTATCATCTGATCAGGCATATGATCTCTGATAATGTGACCCAAATGGTAGTTAATCCTTTCTTATATAAAGCAGTGATTCACCAGCCATGTGTAAACAGAGTGACATGATGGATGTCGACCTTGGACAGATAGTGTGTAGTGTAGTGTAGTGTAGTGCAGGATTGTACCATTTTAGCACTTGTGAGCTGTTGCTTTATCTTAGTACCAGTGAAGGAAAAATCAACCAACATCCAGCCTAAGGTTACACAGCAGCCGGATACATTTGGTTGATCCTAAGAATAGAGTGACAAACTAGCAATGAGAATTAACGGGGCTGCTGCAATAAGCATGGGTCGACTTATGAAGATGTTCACCAACTTGGAGATTTGTTATGCTTTATTGAAACAAAATGGAATAATAATAATCATTAACGTCTCAGGGCTAACCCTGAAGAACTAAAGACCACATGTCAGCTCTCATTTACACTGTGCTTATCAAGTGCCAAAGCTTTAATTAATATGTCAGACGCAGTTAATTACACCTAAACATCTCACAGCGACAGCCTTGTTAGCTGAAGGCAAGATGGATGGTGTCTGAGAAAGTATATTATTTTCATAGGGGAGAGTTTCTCTTCTCTGATTTAAGCCCAGACCAGGAAATCCACTTCTCAGACCAGTGGTGAGTTACCACAGTTCAGACTGAATCTGTGGCTTCTATGGAAAGTGGTTCACGTGTTTGGGGCTGAATAAAATGGGCAGATGTTGAATCTCAGGGAGTAATGCTTAGCCACTCTGGGTTTTTTTCCATCCCATCTTTTGAATGGAGTTTAAAAGGAATGCAACGTTTGGCCATGCTGTTAAACACCTATGCCAATTGGCAGGCCGTAATTCTGGACACAATTTCTTTTTGTCTTCTGCTAGACCTGGAGAATATTGTCTTTAGGAATGATTTTAATGGTGCTAAATGGGGGTATATGGGATCTGATTTCCATTTCTGGGTGACATTAGCCCAAAAATTGTGTATTTAAGATTAACTGGTTTTTAATAAGTAATAAAAATGGATATGGTTGTCATATAAAAATTATCCAGTGCCTCGCCGGTGTGATGAGCCCTGATATGACAGGTAAAGCTTTTTAAGTCTCTTTCTTTTTAGATGCCATATAAAGTAAATCCTTGAGGAATGTGCTGTTACCAAGGGTTTATCTAGATATTCTGCACGGTATGAGAGAATTAAGTTATGCCCCTAATTTGAGAGTCTTCTTCTTTGTTTGGCCTTTTCTTTATCAAGAGTTGCCACAATGAGTCAATCTTTTCCACCTTACTGTTCTGCTTTTACAGGAACTACCTTCATGTCTACACTGACCACACCCATATATGTCCACTATGGTCTTCCTCTCTGCATCCTGTCTGGCAGTTCCATCTCTAATATCCTCTAACCAATATATCCATTATCCCACCTCTGGACGTTTCCAACCCGTCTCAGTCTGCCCTTTTTAACTTTGTCTCCTAATTTTCCAACCTGTGCTGTCCCTCTGATATTCTCATTCCTAATCCTGTCCTGGTCACTCCCAAAGAGAACCTCAACATCTTAAGGTCTGTCACGTCCAGCTCTGCTTCCTGTCGCTTAGTCAATTTTTAATTATTTAATAGTTATTAAGGCGTTACTGTACCACATCAAATCCCGTCAGTTACATTACTACGGGCATGTGATGAGGCTGTCCCACATGACAGCACTGAAGGAAGTGTAATGACAGGACTTGTGGAGAGAGTCAGATGATGTGAAAAATTTACAAGAATAACTTGGATGGACAACATCATGACGTGGAATGGATTATCAGAGGCCAGACTGCTTTAGGCAACACAAGTTCAATGTAGAAAGCTGACACACAGTGCAGCCAACCTTTGTGAGGCGATGATACCGCATGACATGAATCGACTTAATCCATGATCCCCTCTCAGTGCTGGGCCCCTAGAATTGAACAGTGGAATAAAAAATGTAGAAGCAAATGAACCAAATTTGTAACCAGTCAAGTTTAAGTATTCAGTGTCAACTTGTTATAAAGTATAGAGAGTCATTAATACTGAAAGTGTATTACTAAAAAATGAGACTTGAAGACAAAAAAAATCAAATTATCTTCTATCCATCATATACTGCAGAAGAGGAATTTAAATGCATCCCATCTTTTAACAGCACTACTAAATCCCTTGTATTTTATAGGGACAGTGATCCAGCAGGTAAGTGCTGAAGTGTAAGGTTTTATTTTATGTTTTATGTTGTGTTTATTTATATGTAGCCTAGAATTAAAATAAAAAAAAATCTAGATTTGAAAAAGACTAGAGGTTTTGTTCACTATAGTTGTAAGATTTTCCACTGCTGCTCATGGAACTCCTCAAAAACTCATTTCAAATCATTTAGTTGTTTCTCTGGAGAAATACAGGTTTGCGTGAATACACAGTCATTTGATCCCGTCCAGGTTTGGTGTTTCAGGGTAAACAAGCCAGTCTACATGTTCATATTCACGGAGTTCTCTAAAAACATCAGCATTTAATACAAGGGCTGATTGAGTCTACCTGTGCAGTACACTCGCACCATTGTGCCCTGCTCAGAATGGCACTCTTGTACCAGCATCTTACACTCTGACTGACTTACTGTTTTCACACCACACCGCTTAAGAAAGTGAAATAGATTAATCACTCATGTTTAGGCAAATGAGAAAGGCTGTGCTTCAGGGTTTGAGTGGAGTTTCTTTCAGACATTGTTCTGTAAAGAGTGAGCTCTTGTATAAGAGCTAACCATTGCATAAAACCTAGGCACGAATGTTTGCTCTGGGTAAAAATTATACCAGATTGAACCTACATTATTACGCTGACGAATCTGCACTGGAAGGAATAGTGTTTGCAGCAGCGGCGTAATTGATGCAGTTGAATGATTTTAAGGAGCATAAAGTTATAGACTAAAGCTCTATATTCAGGATATAGTTTGTACATCAGGAAAATATTTCTCTATCTTCAGGCTTGCTGTTTTTATCATACAGGTGCTGGTCATAAAATCAGAATATCATGACAAAGTTGATTTATTTTCATATTTACATTCAAAAAGTGAATCTTGTATATTATACATATTCATTACACACAGACTGATATATTGCAAGTGTTTCTTTCATTTATTTTAATTATTATAACTGACAATTCATAAAACACCCAAATTCAGTAACTGAGAAAATTAGAATATTACTTCAGACCAATAGAATTTTTAGAAATGCTGACCAAATGAAAAGTATAAACATGAAATGTATCAGTATGTACAGTATTCAATACTTAGTTGGGGCTCGTTTTGCCGGATTTACTTTGATCAGTCTGTGGCACTGCTCAGGTGTTATGAGAGCCAAGGTTGCTCTGATATTGGCCTTCAGTTATACTGCATTGTTGGGCCTGGTGTATCACATCTTTTTCCACAATACTACATAGATTGTCTATAGCGTTAAGTTCAGGTGAGTTTGCTGGACAATTAAGAACAGGGATACCATGGTCCTCAAACCAGGTACTTGTAGCTACTTCTAGTAGTTTTAAATCACTATACTTTTTACTTTTAATTGAATAGATTTGTGAGGAAGAAACTGTACTCTTACTCCGCTACATTAGGCTACAATGAGCTCATTGCTTTTCTTTTCACCTCTTTGGTTTTGAAGGTGTCATTATTTTTATCCCCCTCGCTTACGCCTCTTAATGTTTTATTTAAACAGAGAGAGAAAGAGTGACTTCCAAAGACTCTACCACGTGACTATGTTTCAACAAACAAACGTAGTCGTGCAGTCCCATCACATGACCACACTCAATCTCAGCGACAGGATGAGCTTTACAATGTACAGTCATAGCAAACATGAGGAGGAACATCCTTGGCCTCATATTAAAAGCGTGTTTACCTTAAAAAAATATATAAAAACAGCAGCTACATTGTGTGGTGTCTTGTGTCTATTAAAACAGACACTTCAGCGTTCAAACACTTAACACATCTAACTTGAGGCAACAGGGTGCGGGAAAGTTCCTAAATTGTATTTTTTCTCAGTGTAAAACGTGCCATTCTGGCAATGCGAGCGACTCACTGTGTCGAACCCCAGTTGGACTCGCAGTTGAACATATGTAATCATAAAAGAGCTGACCCAATTTATTTCTTTTACAAAATACACAAATATTCTTTTCTAAATTAAGTGGAATTGTCAACTATTTCTTGTCATGTATAAATATTATTGAGCGTAATAAATGTACGCAGGTGTCGAATTCGTTAGTACACAATGTTAGTAGAAACAGCGCTCAGTTCAACGAGTCGCTGTTACGCCATTTTAGGTAACCGCTTCAGTTCAACAGGAACTGACGTGTCTTCGGGGTAGATGAGACCATATCCGGTGTTGTGCCCTGTTTTATATCCATGCCATGAAATGCCTCCCCTTCTCGGGAGCGCGCACGTACGTGTCGCTCTATTAAGTAAGTCTGCATACACAATTAACCCTGGTTTATAACTGACGGCCACATATGTTTTAACTGTCGAGTAGTAAAATATGTTGGTTTGTAAGTAATAAGCCTAATCTTGATCATGTTTAAATCTTCTACTGGTTAAAACAGTGTGTACGTGAGCAGATCTACTGAACTGTGTGCATGGGGGAAATATTATGGGCATAATGAAATTTGTCATCTCTGGACCTTTTATTAAAGCGACACCGCGCTCTGCGATATTCATTGCATTCGCACAGATTTTAAGAGGATAGATAGATGAATGGATTAATGGCCGAAATGGTACCAATAAAACGTTACCCCATATTAACTCTAGTGTACCAAGCATGAAATGCCTTTGAGACGTAACCAAACCACGTGTATGAGTTGGTTAAAGTAAAAAAAGTAAGTTAAACCTAAAGTAAAACCTAGAGTAACTAGGGGCTGCATTTTGTGGCAGCAACCTGCACATTAACACTGCTTTTATAGGTAACAGTTGACCATCAATCAATCAATCAATCGATCCATCGATCCTGTTATCCGCTTGTGTAAAATATGTGAGAATGCAGTGAATATCGCTGCACCATACAGAGCGTGCGCGTTCGCGACAAGGGGAGGCATTTTAAAGGCAGGGATGTTTAACAGGGCACAACACCGGCATTAAAGGAAATGTCCATTTTAAAACCGTCGGAAAGTTGCAAGGTGGGAGACTTTATGTGTTTTAATAGTTACTTTGGTAAACTAGAGATGTCAGATGTAGCACATGTGTTTGTTTTGGGCTTTGTGAGCTTTTTATTTACGTTTTTTTTAACGTTTGGGAATATTTGACAAAGCAAAAGTAAAGTGTGTGTAGAAGTTTTTGTCGTTGTTTAGTGTTTTTAAACTCCATAGTAAACGTCTATATAAATTCTACACTCTTGTCTTTATGAGCTTGTTGGAAGCATCGGGATTGTGGCATCCGTTTCGAAAATATATTTTTTCTAATAGATCAGCGATACTACTAATAATAATAATAATAATAATAATATCATGGTGTCTATGTGCAGTTATATTTGCGGTGTGAACTATTTGCTACTGGTTCATAGTGTTGTTGTAATCAACGTGGTTACAGGTGGGCTACAGTTACTCCGTTAGCGCTGTGTGATTGTGTTCTTTATCGGGGGAACAATCACAAACTTGCTGCAAACAGGGCCAGATTGGTGAGGGGTAAATGTGGGGATCCGAGCATTCAGACTGACATTCTCTGAACCGTTATCATTACATGTAAATCAACTGTTTTATTAAGTTTTAAATTTAAAATGGATTAGTTTTAACTTTTTTACATCTAAAACTTTTATCACTATCATTTACCAAGAGCACAAATAGTGTCTGATTAATCATTAAATGTTATTCACTATTACATGTTCACTGTAAACTCGAAACATTCAGGAATAAAATAAAATTGATGAATGTACTGTATTAATCTGTGTATCAGTCGTTCTTTAGTTCTTCCATTTACAAAAAGATTTTATCTGATATCAAAAAACTCGTCAGATTGAAGCGGATATTAAAAATTGCATTAGATTGAATCAGAATATTCAATGAATATGGCTGTTCATGGTGCAGCATGTGGACTAACAATGTGGGGCAGTCGTAGGCTTGTGCTTAAGGAACCAGCCTTGTGACCGGAGGGTCTCCGGTTTGATTCCCAGCAACGCCATGTCACGGCTGAAGTGCCCTTGGGCAAGGCACCTAACCCCCAGTTGCTCCCCGGGCGCTGTGCATGGCTGCTCGCTGCTCCGGGCATGTGTGCTCACTTCACCAGTGTGTGTGTGTTTCACTGCACGGATGGGTTAAATGCGGAGGACAGATTCCGCTGTGTGCAAAACATAGTGGCAAAAATGGATCACTTTCAATGTGCTTTGGAAAGTGCACTGATGTATTTGTCGGCTCTGGACATGATTTGACGTTGGGTTTGACTTTTCGCCGGTTGGGTTTGGCTTGCACTCGGCCATAGACATTTTACAAACCTGGTGCAGCCTGATATCAGAGGATGTTACATGGGCTGCTGGTCGACTCTGCCCTTTATTGCTGCTAGCCTTCTGTCTACTTTCTGCATTGCTGCTGCTCCCCCCCCCCACTTTAATTGTAAGGCAAACTTGGGTTACGTGAAAGGTGCTATAAGTTGAAATTATTAATAATTTTAGACTCTTATTAAAATACAAGATTATAAGAGCTAAGGCAAATCTGCCAACCAAAAGCGTGATGCGTTACACACGCTATGTCACCCAGTCACGTGTTTAAAACATGGAGAAGTGTGGATTGGTGCCGTCACATGGGCAGAGATTGCAGATTAGTGTCTTATTAGGTTTAGATTAGATACGTTAATTTAAATTTAGAAAAGTGTAAACTATTTGTGTGTGCCTCTATTTAGTGCTCTATTTATCGTGTCCACATAATATTGACAATCCTAGTTTTTTTCTCTCTCTCTGTTTTCATGATTTCTTTGTTTCTGTTTGGTTATAGGGGAAATTGTTATATTCCTAACTTCCTCATGTTTTGTGAGTATTTCCCTAAACATGCTGCCGGACAGAATTTAATTTTAATATTTAATTTGTCCTGTTTACGAGAACTGGTTTGTTAATTTTATTTTGATAAGCACCATAATACATTGAAAATGAAACAACTTTAGCAAAAGAACAAATGGGGATTAAAACACCCAAATGTGTTGTGTACGTCACTTTTATACAGCAATTTAACCAGTAACAATGGCTCTGGACAATGCTTGCCACTCTGGGTACATGAAGTTTTTGTGGGTGTAATAATTCTTCCTTTTATGTTGTAGATCCAGTTTCATTTCCCCTATGTTTTCTGATACTTGCGCATTTGTGAACAAATGAGAGCAGAACTCCGTTGAAAGATAGCTGTTGATTTTTTTTTTCTTCTCTTAACTCTTCAGCAGATAGTGAAATTGTTTGAATACAAACCCGATTCCCGAAATAAGTTAAGACAATGTACAAACTGTAAATAAAAACGGAATGCAATGATGCGTTTTCTCTTTCCAACAGTTTGTCAACGTCTGGGGATCTGGAGACAAGTTGCTTAAGTTAAGGGATAGGAATTTTAACCAACTCTTGTCTAATGTAGGATTCTAGTTGCTTAAATGTCTTGGGTCTTTTTTATTTTATGTTTTTGTTTTGTCATTTTATGATGGGCCAAATGTTTTCTATGGGTGAAGGTTCAGTGCCCGGACCCTTCTTCTATGCAGCCACTATGCTGTAATTCATGCACTATGTGATTTGGCATAGTCATGTTGAAAAATGCAAGGTCTTCCCTGAAAGAGACGTCGTCTGGATAGTAGCATATGTTGCTCTAAAACCTGGATATACCTTTCAGCATTGATGGTGTTAGCTGCCCATGCCACACACACTAATGCAACTACATACCATCAGAGATGCAGGCTTCTGATCTAAGTGCTGATAGCAACTTTGATCATCTTTGTCCTCTTTAGTCCTAATGACACGGCGTTCCTGATTTCCATTAAGAACTTTAAATTTTGATTCGTCTGACCACAGAACGGTTTGCCATAGTTCTTTTTAAATGAGCCTTGACCCAGAGAAGACGTCTGTGCTTCTGGATCTTCTCTATGCGGGCTTTCAGATGTCTTGCACTGAGAAGAGTGCTGCAGAAGTGTAACTTTGGCCAGATCTGTGCTTTGTCACAATTCTGTCACTGAGTTCCTTGGGCAGTTCCTTTGACCTCATGATTCTTATTTGCTCTGACATGCACTGTGAGCTATGAGGTCTTATATACAAAGTGGTGTGTGCCATTCCTAATCAAGTCCAATCTGTTTTAATTAAACACAGCTGGACTCTAATTTAGGAGTAGAATCATCTCAAAGAGGATCAGAAAAAATGGACAGCATGTGAGTTAAATATGAGTGTTGCAGCAAAAGGTCTGAATACCCATTACCATGTAATATTTAAGTTTTTAAATTTTAATACATTTGCACAAATGTCTACATTTCTTTTTTGTGGGGTGCTGAGTGTAAATGAGAAATAAAATAAACTATTTTGATTTTAGCAAATGGCTGCAATGAAACTAAGAGTAAAAGGGTCTGAATACTTTCCGTACCCACTGTATGCAAAGACATGCTTATGAATGTCTAATTCTCTATACCAATACATCAACAGGTAATGTTCCTGACTTCTGGCTATGCAGCATACTACTTACAATAGCAAAGATTATTTCCACACACCTACTCATTTTTTTTATTTTCCAATTTTTATTTATAAGCACGAAGAAAATCTTATAACGTTTGATATTTTTAAATGATCACTTTGATGTTCCATTTTTGGGTTTCCTGTTTTCTACGGTTGTTAGCAAAAAAGTTTGTTTCCCAGTTTTAGTTCCCTTATTTTAAAATGAAACTCTGTTGGTTAGCAAGTAAACAGACCCGGTAGAGCATACATTCTAAATATCAATATTGCATTCCAGCATCTTCATTTATTTGTGGGAAGTCAAAACTTTATATTTGAATATTGATGAATCCCTATGGTCATGTGCAGCCTGGGCAAGTTAATGAGATTCCAAGTTTTGACAATTGTCCATCATCAAAGCAGTAAAACCATAGAGCAGAATACTATAAAATATGTAGTTGGATTAGTGGGTTAGGTTTTTTTTCCTCTCTCTTTCATTTCACATGATTGGGATTTACTAATGTATAACACATATAACTCTTTTATAATATAATTATTAATCGTTTATCTTTGTCTGTTTTTTATCTCGTAGGCATTTTCTCCTGTACAAATCTGTCAGTGTTTTAATTGACTGTCCTTGTTCATGGCAAGGCGAATTTACCATGGAACAGATGTCCACTGGCTATGGGTATGAGCTGGACAGTTCAGCCACTTTCACAGTGGATCAGTCAAAGGGACCGGTGGGGAAGGATGAGGCTTTGCGCATGGAGGTAGATGCATTGGATAAAATACAACATGAACGGGAACAGAAAATCCAAGCCTATGGAAGTATGAAAGCACAATCTAAAAATGGGCAGGCAGCTTTAATGTCTCTCAGTCAGCGGGAGAAAGACCTAATTGTCTTCCATGATTCAGAACCCAAGAAAGAGGCAGAGAAAGACACATTTTCAGATATCGATGTGGACACGTTGACAAATAAAGAGCTGGAGCAGCTGCTTTTAGATGATAACTTTGGCAGGCCCTCATCTCTTTTGCCATGCAATCTCAGTTCATCAAAGACAGTTGGACAAGCTTTCAGTCCATATCCTTTACACTTAACATCCATCCTCTCAACCTCAAAGTCCACTATGCCCACTCTCAGTTACCTGCAGGGCCCAGTCATTCCTTTCCAGTCTGTCCACCTCCCTGCCCAACAGAGTCCTTTCCTTCCTTTTGTCTCAGTCAGGCCAGTCAGTCCTCAGGTCTTTCATCAGCCTGTCACAAACCCAGAAATGGCTAAGCTCTTTGACAAGATTGCCAGCACCTCAGAATATTTAAGGAATGGCAGGTCCTCAATCATGAATGAAAACTCTATTAGTGTCAAGATTACTGAGCCTGTCCTTCACCCTACCCCCAATATTAAACGCTTTGACTGGTTAGATCTGGACCCTCTCAGTAGACATCCAGTGCAGATAGATGTTTCTGATGCGCCATGTGGAGCTTTGATGATTAAATCTGAACCTGCTAGTGATCCCTGGGATGCAGTATTGCAAGAGGAGACAGATGTCACAATGATCCACAGTACTATAGCAAAGGAAAAAGAAAAGTGTACTGTAAAACCTCAACCAAGAAGTATATCTGCTGGAAATGTGCCTGCAACCTCTGACCTTCACAGCCAGATTAAACAAGTAGGATACCAACCTTTACTACTAAGTCTTATCTAGCTTTCGTACCAAATGTTAGTGTGATTGTTAAGCACTGTGTATATATTTACCTTTAACTCTCAATCGTGACTAATTGTTACCATAAATGCCACTTTAACAACTACTGCACATATTGACGACTATAGGTTGATATAATAGAATTGAAGATATTGATGGAGGTTTATATAGAGGTTTGTGTTTATGATTATTCACTAGTAGAATCGTGAGTAAGCATGTTAAACATGGTTAAAACCCACAGGAGTCTGAGGGGGTTTTTAGACACTGTGGGGTGGTTTGACATGCCTTGATATTTTTTAAAGAAATTACTCATCTAAAAATATTTTTTCTAAAGTGTTACACATGCTTTTTATAGGACACACTATATAACAACAGTGTTGTAACAGTAAGATTGTATATATTTTAATTACATTTGCTTAGACTTTCCAAAAACCTATTTTTTTGGTTTTGTTTCTAAAGCATATAAAATGTGAAGTGAGACTGTGTTTTACTCAGTCAATGGTTCTTGCATTTAATTTTTATGAAAAATGTGCAAACGCACGGGTGAAAAATCACATCCACACTGTCAAGGTAATGGCCCATTATTCTGCCGTCCTGCTCTTTATCCTCTATAAAATCCTCCAATGGCAGCTACCGAACTACCATGTTATTACTATATGAACAGTGGTATGCGTGAATGGGTGGGTCAAAAAGACTTGCCCTTTGATATCACAGTCAAATATCTTGTATTAATGCCTTCACAAGGTTTCCATTGTATGTTTAATTTTGTTTCTCTGATTTATATAAGTGGTTTTTTTCAGAATTTCTGTTTTATAGATGGATAGATTTAACTTAATTGTCATTGATCTGTACAAGTACAATATGACAAAATGCTAATAATATTTACCAGAAGTGCAAATATTAGCATAGTGCAAAAATGGCTAAAAAGAACATGCAAATGGAACAGTGCAAAATGGCATTTTTGTGCAACCAACAGATAGGGTGCAAAAATAATAATAATAAATTCAACTTATATAGCGCCTTATAGGGTGCAGTAGTATAATTATTCATAAATAAGCAAAATACTTATAGCTATTGTTAATATTGTATATGTCTGTATGTGATGCAGTGCCGTCTAAGGGCCCAAAGATAACAGGCACCCATTATGATTTTCTGGCCTTGACCCTTACGCAGAAAGATTCTACTAGATTCCCTGAATCTTTTAATGATGATATGCACTGTACATAATGATGTTTTCCAACTCGTTTTACACTTCTTTCTGATATCTCTTCACTATTTGTCAGTGCAGAATTTGGTGGATTGGTGATCCTCTTCCCATCTTTACTTCTGACAGTCGCTGCCACTCCAAGACGCTCTTTTATCACCAGTCATGTGATTACCTATTGTTAATTACCAATGATACCTTTAACTTTTCCAGGCTCTTATTGCCCCGTCCCAACTTTTTTGAGATGTGTTGCTGTCACAAAATTTCAAAAGAGCCAGTATTAGACATGATATTTCAAAATGTCTCACTATCGACATTTGCTATGTTGTCTATGTTCTATATTACATCAGTTTTCGAGATCTTTGTTTGTATTGCAGATGCATCATCTCAGAATTTTTTATTTTTTTAAAAAGCAACCGTCAAGTAAAAAAATTTAATAAACAAAAGATCCTGACGAAGAAATAATTATTTCCCATAAAATGACCTGTTCCACAATTATTGGCACCTTTAAAAATTTCTTGGAAATAATTGTCATTTCAAATGTAGTTTATAATGTATCGAGGAATCTTCAATTAGTAATTCATTATTTCCTGTTTCCCTGGGGCATAAATGTAGTGTTGCACAAAAGCCTATTTCGTTTGCTCACTCTCAAACAAGGAAAAGGCGAGAACACCCTGTTCAAGTAAGGCAGATGTGTGTCAAACTTTATAAATCAGGCAATGGCTTAAAGAATATAGCCACTCACCTGCAGATGCCCTTGTCTACAGTCAGAGAATTCATCAAAAAGTTCAAAACAGTTGGAACTGTGATGAACAGGTCTGGAAGAGGACACAAATGTATCCTGCCACTATGCAGAGTGAGAAGGAAAAAGTTCTCTAAAGCCCACTGTAAGAGAATTTAATCATATGGTAGCATCAACCATGAGGCGCTATCAACATGCCAGCAAGCTGTTTGGGACCAAGATAGAGCTTTTTGGCAATAAACACTCTAAGTTTGCCTGGTGTAACACCAAGGATGAGTACACAGAAAAACACCTCATGCCCATATTTAAGTATTGGCGAGGATCGGTGATGCTGTGGGCCTGCTTTTTTTCACAGGTCCTGGGCCTCCTCAGAGGATACATGGGGTCATGAACTCTTTCAAATTTCAGGACATTTTGAATTAGAGACGTTTTGTTGAAAGACACTTTTATGTTGATGACATAACAAAGAGTCAAATATGCGTCTTCATAAAATTACCTCTAATAGTAGTCAAGTCCCATTTCCCATTGAGGGTCATGCAAGAGGTTTGAAAAATTTGAAACTTGATGTTGAATCCCTTCTTGTTCAAAGAAGCTTAGGATTTCATTAGGTTCCAAACAAAGACAAACCATTTACACGTAGGGGAGTTTTATCAACCGTTAATAGCCCCTACGATCCTCTAGGTTTTGTTGCCCCGATAAAAATGCAAGGAGAATTTTACATTGTGGAAAAGAGGAAAATCCAAACTAGCACCTCGAAACCCACACACTATACCACATTTAAAACCCTGCGCCGCAACACTCGCTGTCGACATGACAGGCAACTGGACAATGTGAGGTTTTTTCACTGACAGCAAAATTGTGTTATACTGTATACATAACACATCCAGTAGATTCTGCACATACATTGCAAATAGGGTTAGCAGGATTAGAGCTGTAACAACTCCAAATCAATAGCATTATTTGTCAACCGTTGTAAATCCAGCAGACCAAGCCACCAGGTTAATTTTAGCGAACAATTTTATACAAGCTGAGCAAAATCATAGTCAAACTCATCTATGTTGTTAAACCTTCAAACAGCAATTCAAAGAGAAGAAAGAATGGAAAAGTTTCAGTGAAACACCAAACATTAAAGTGCTAACTCAAGCTTGAAAGTCATCATCCGAGCAGAACAACAATATCCCTTCCACATGACGCTAAGAAATTTGAGGAAAGTCTATCCACTGAAGTCTAAAAAGGACACCCTCAAAAAGCTCAACCCCACAATAGACAATAAATAACTTTTACGAGTGGGTGAATGACCTTAAGCTACAGACCTTTCGGAAGATAAAACATCCTTTGATTATTTCGTCTTCAAGTCACATTGCAACATTATTGATAGTGTCTTATCACTAACAATTAGCTCACCAGGAAAGACACATACCTGAAAGAGATAATCTGAGTGCTTGGTATTAGATAATGGGAAGTAGGAGACTCGCAGCTTTTGTAAATTACAAGTCATAAATTGAGAGCTAAAATGCAATCGCAGATGTTTTTGGACCATGGTTGATTTCAACACGTCATATAAGATGTGGTTGTGTTAAAAGCAAAAGGTGGACAGTGCTGTTCACGTATATGTCAACCAGCGCTGTACATATTGAACTGATTGAAACATTGTCCACAGACAGCCTCATTAATGCACTCGGAAGATTCTTCTGATGAAATCGAGACTTTTCAGACCAGGCAATGTTCTTCCAATCTTCTGATTATATATTTATGTTGAGAAGAACAAATTTAAATTAACCTACATAATAAAGTAACATAAATCAAATGCACAAAGTTTCACACCTTACCACCTCTCTTCTTGATCATTACTAATTCTTAATCTTCTTCTTCTTTCAGCCTCTCCCTTTATCAAGGGGTTGCCACAGCATGTCAGTCTTTTCCACCTCACTCTGCTTTCACACCCACTACCTGCATGTCTACCACATCCATATATTTGCTTGTTGATCTTCCTCTCTGCCTCCTACCTGGCAACTCCATTTCTAACATCCTCCTACCAATATATCCACTGTCCCTCCTCTGCACA
>JAOUQT010000033.1:7631660-7641812 GCA_025769995.1 Xyliphius kryptos
AAAAACTAAATAATTAGATGTGATCATTGTAATTTAGCAGTTAAACAAATGTGGAGTGGAATACGAGCTCTAGTGATACTCATTATAGCAGCATAACCAAAAAGTGATCCAGAAGGTAACACAGACATAAACGCTCACTGACATAAAACAACCAGCCACTCTACGGCTAACAAACCTGAGTAAAATTATAAAAGTGAGGGAGAGACAGCATCCAAATATCTCAGTTTACAAAACATTCTAATGCCCATGAATCCTCCAGATGTGCATCTTTACCTTAGAGGAACTAGACCTGTAAACAGTATGCTCGACTAAACCTGTACGTCTTTAGTCTAAACTTAAACACTAAGACTATTTTTGAGTCCTTAACATTATTTAGAATAGTGTTCCATACTTCTGGCATTTAGTTTGTTATATGCACAATGACTTTGTTTCTAGCTGATGGAATCTACAATATACATAAATATGGATGTACAATACTGGACAATAATATGCAGTGTACATGAAGTTGTAAATAAAAGTAATGTATACAGTAACAATATTCTATATGTGTATTGTTCATAAAGTGCAAGTGTGGCATATAAAACAGTAATGAGTTATGAGGATGTAATGATTTTGAAGAGTAATTAAGCAGTAGAGGAAATGGTTGTGGGTATGTAATACACTTCAGTTTTTAATGTGTAAGAGCATGTGGACAGAATCTGTTCTTGTGTCTGTTAGTTTTGGTGTGCAGGGTTCTGTATCATCTGCCTGATCGGAGGAGGTAAACCAAGGTGTGTCTAGGGTGTCCTGATTCTGTGATGTTTTTTGTCTAAATGGTGCTTAAAGTTCATTGCATTTTGCATACAGTATGCCCTCGCTGCAGGCTAAGGTGAACCAGAAAGTGATGGCGGGGCAGTTTAGGTGACTGCAGTGTAGCGCTGTCTCAACAGCTCTGAAGACCATGCTTCCTCGCTATCCACAAAATGTATATCCTTTGCTAAGACATATAGAGGATGATGTTGATGATTGAGATGGTAGTTCCCAAAAATCTGAAGTTCTCCAAGGTAGAAAAATGATGTGAGGTACTGTGAGGGGGAGAAGTGTTTCTCTTTTGGCTCCTAATATCCTAATACAGTTCAATCAAGAGTCTTGAATATAATAACATCCAGGTTGCTATGACTTCGCTAATATTCCAGCCGCTCAACCTCTTAATGGTCATAGTGCCATCTGCAAACTTCAGGAGTTTAACAATTCAACAAATTCCTATGAACTTGTGAAAGTTAACGTATCTTTAAATTCTCACTGTTGACCCTGACCAACTAGTTATCATAATAGTGTTTCCAAGATACCACCATATTTATTTACAATAAATACCATCAAACAGTGACAAAACACTTTGTCTTTAGGAACGCATGATGCGTGTTCAGTCATTTAACAATAGCCGATTCAGTGTGTTTGCATTATGTCACCTCAAATATAGAGTATCAATCATCTTCTATTCATCTTCAGTAAGAGCTGTTGCCTGGTCAGCAATTGCATTGAGCATTACAAGAGACATTAATACAGCCTGGATGTGACAGCAATTTATGCAGAGCAGCCTGTAAACATATTCACCAATTGCTTTATATAAAATTAATTGTATTATTATAATAATATTATTTTTAAGGTGGTACTCTGGCACTGTGGGTAGTGCTGTAGGTTCAGAGCAACAAGAACCCCAGAGTTCAATCTGTGAGTGGGGTGAATCTGGATATTTCTGTGTGGAGTTTGCATGTTCTCCCCGTGTTCTTCCCTGTCTAGGGCTGTTCCTGCACTTGTGCCCAGAGATGCCATGTGTATTAAGTGGAATATAATGAATGAGAGTTTTCTAAAATCAAAAGAAGGTCAAACTTTTGCATATTACACCTTTACCAGTCACCTTCGGCAAGCTTCTATACAGCCGAATTGTTTGGATATACATTATAACCAATTTTATTGTAGAACCTGTAGAATCCTGTTCAATTTGTTGTTGGTTTCTTGGCATTTGCTCAGCATTTAGGAGCTCTATGGGGATTTGAGAAATATGAATGTATATTTACACAGGCAACAACATAAACAACCCTATGTAAGTGCACGTTTTCGAGAAGTCTATAGAAGAGCTAAACTCTTATATTCAGCTAATACTTGTATTATATTAATTCAAGTAATCAGGAACAACCCAAAATCCACCTGGACACAGGTTGACCATGTAACTACCACGAATTCTACGGTGTATTAGAGGGGTGCTTGAGGGAAATGTGGATCATCTGTAAACAAAAAGAAAGAAAGCTAAAGCAGAACTGTACCCTACAACATGACAATGACCGAAACACACCAGTAAATCTACCAAGAACTATCTGCAATCTAGAAATGGATAGTCTTGTTATACTCAACTTAAAAAAGATAGAATTCCACATAAAAAATTCTTTATACCGATATTAGAGACATTGAAGTAATTTTAGCCAAAGGGGTGACCTAAATTTAGAGGTAGGGTGACCTACATTTAGAGTATGCTTTGTTGTTAATGCTTTGTTTACAGATTACAAGTAAAATGAAATTTACCAGTAAATACATCACTACATCACTACACATACATCACCTGCCTTGGCTTAAATATTTAGCTGCTCAACCTTGGAAACCCATTCCATGAATCTCTCTGTTCTTGAACTAATATTAAGGCCACATGAAGTTTGGAGGTCTGTATTGATTGGCTCTGCAGAAAGTTGACCTCCTCACACTTTGCGCATTAGTATCCGTTGACCCCGCTCTATCAGTTTCCATAACCTACCACTTAGTGCCCGAGTTTCTGTCGTTCCCAAGCACCCATTTATTTATAATACAGCTGACTATTGACTGTGGAATATTTAGGCACGACCTTTATGACCGGATTTGTTGCACAGGTGGAATTCTATCACAGTTCCATGCTGGAATACACTGAGCTCTTGAGAGTGACCCATGCTTTCACAAATGTTTGTAAAAACAGTCTGCATGCCTAGGTGTTTGATTTCATACACCTGTGGTCAGAAGCCATTGGAACACCTGATTCCAATAATTTGGATGGAGGAGCAAATACTTTTGGCAATATAGTGTATCAATTCCTCAGATTTCCTCTTTCATCCACCATTTGAGCTTCTGCCACTGCCACTGTTAATATATGTTTCTCTCGTGATTAAAGATTTAAAACTGAGATTAACAAAGCTCCTGTAATCAATGCTCAATGTGTCTTTGTTTTCTGAAACATAGAAGCAAAATATCTCCAATTCAGATTGGGTCAGTTAGAAACATAAGTACAAGCCCCTATCTTAATAAATATACATGGTTATGGGGCAAACAATTAGCATCTAATGCTTAAGTTGTTAACAATCAAGAGAAGACACAAAAGCCAGCGGGGATAATTAGGCATGCGCTGCCTGAATAATTGCACAGTGGCAAATGCCGAATGCTGGTTTGCAATTCTAGTCACTGCAAATCAGTGTAATTACATTAACCAGACTCTCAAAATTACCCCAGTCCAGCAGGACACAGGGCTTTCCTCCAGGCCTCTCTCACACACCTTTCACTCACTGCTCATTTCATCTTAATTTTAGGATGCTTTTAGTAGTTGTTCTAAAATGCAATCGCTTGTGATGATTACATTATGCTTTAAGAGGGAATTGATGCCTTGTGTCTCTTGTAAGCTGTGACTGCCCAATATGAACTGGAACCCCGATTTGGATAACAAAAACAAAAAAAACCCGGTGTCCCGGTTTTTCATTACTCAGAACACTGGCAACCCGAGTTTTAGTTTGTAGTAGTGAAGTATATTTTGGTTACCAAGTTACCAAGCCTGATATCACATTCATGTTTTTTCTGGTTCTAACCATGCCCTCTTGTTTTTCAGTTTTTTCCTGTGCCTTAATAGTCTGATAGTGTTTTTGCATATCACCCTAAACAGGTCTGTTTAACCACAATCATGATCGTGGAATATTGTCTGCTGTAACATTGCTATCCTTGAACATTTACTTTGCCCAGTTTTTGTATTATTGTAAAACATTGCCCGGTTATTAATTTTTAAGGCCTTGCTTTATTTTGATTTTTTTGGAATATTGCTTGATTTTGTTTATCAAGTGACATTGCTTTTTTACCGGATGACACTGTGATGGAGTGGATAGCGCCTCACAGCAATAAGGTCCCGTGTGGAGATTCCCAGGTGAAGTGTTTGTGTCCTTGGTAAATTTTGTGAAGAGATTGCATGTTCTCTGTGTGTCTGTATGGGTTTCCTGCCTCAGACTAAAGACCTGCATTGGGATAATTGCTGTCCCCTTAAATTCCCCTTAGTGAATGAGTGTGTGTATTCCCTACGTAGTGGGGCCCTGTCTAGGGTTGTGCCTGCCTTGCTTGCCCACAAGCCTGACTAGAACAACATAGGTATAGAAAATAAATAGCCTTTTCCCCCCGTTTTCTATTTCACCTGCTTTAATAAAATCCTGCAATTGCATCCACACTCCACAGTTTATGACTTACATACACGTATGTATAGCTCTGTTGGATTTTGGAGCTTTTTTGATCCAGTGTTTGATTTCTGTACTACTTTAACACTGTATGAAATTTGACACTATAAAAAATTGTAGTGATACAAATGAAACCCTCACTCTTTTGTCTTAAGGATGCTAACTGTGATACCAGACCATTATTCCTTATGTCTGACAAAGCCATTGTAAGTTCTATATCAGCACCCTGAATCACTAAGAGCATTATTATTATTTCACTATAAACGTTTTTAAATGTGTTTCAGAGGTTTCCTTTAAGGAACATATTGACTACATGTCATTCTCATCCCGCACCATAATGGAAGCTGTAATCAGTGTGCATGTTCTTGGCTTCCTATAAGTGACTTCAGCTCCTAAGGCCTTGGTTGTAGATGATATATGGTGGCACTTAATCCAAATCCTCCAACACAATGATCCTAGTGGCAGCAAGCATACACATGGATTCGCCAGGGATACAAACTGGTCACTCTGGTCAAATCTATGTGACCTAGATGTTTGTCTGGGAAAGCTTTCTTCGATTGAGGTCAGTAAAATATCACAGTAGGGGGAATAGAAGGAGTCACAGGCAGCATACTGCCATCAGCCTGACAGTCTCTCCTTTCTAAAAGCCAATCATCTGATGTCTGACAAACCCGTTCACCCAGGCTTCTCAGCTTCGCACCCAGAAGCCAGTAAAAATCGACAAGGCCATGGCCGAACATTAAACCTCATAAATGCATTTATAGCCTTTTGTGTTACATTTATGAGCTTTCTGTTGAGCATTTACAAGCCCGATGTGCTACAGTGCCCCACAATTTATCAAACTCATTGCAGTCCCAATCAAACAGCAATGTTCTGTGTACACCCAGGAGGCTTGCAATCTGCTTTATTTATGAATTCATTTTTGTAAAGGAAAGCAAGGGAAATATGAAGGGAAGTGGGGACTAGAAACAACATATATGTTGTTGAATACAAATCTAAATACATTTAAAAAACTTGCTTACAATATACTATACAACATACTGTACTATACAATAAACTTGCGTACAGTATTAAGCATTGATCTCTGTACATTATACTTTACTTGCTACATATGTAGCCCCACATGTCTGATAATATTTTGCTCCTAAGATTGAATTTGTAAGAGCACCTGGAAATATGGATAACCATGAAAAATAGAACAACATTAGCTTGCAGCACTTAACGAAGAGTTGCACCAACTGGTAAATTATAACTAGCAAATCTGCAATTTACAATCCAGCTTCTGTTGATTTAGATGAAACACCCAGGAAACCTAGCTTTGGTCCATAGTGTGTACTGCAGATGACATTTTTCAAAATCTCAGCAATTGCTTTAGTGACAGTTTTGAAATCTTATCTCAACCCATTCCTCCTTTTTCCCAGATTTATGCGGTGGTCTTATTGCGGACAGTGTATGTTCTATGATTAGTTATTTTAGGATTTTTTTGCGGTGGCCAAATGTTGCTCTTTCACTGCTCCTGATCTTCCAGTTCTATCCAGAGCTTGCGTCTATCCAGAGCAGCCATCTGATCCATGGCATATTTCTTACTAAAACTAAATTTTAGGGATTGGCTCTGGTCCACTTCAGCCATGAAAATTATAACGTATCCTAAAGCAATTTCTTTACAGGAATATTTGAAACACACACAAACTGATTATTAATTACTGAAATTGTAAATGTACACCCACAAGCATGTGTGTGATAAATGTGTGTGAATGAATATACACTACCATCTTTTACTTCCAGTAGAATTACTATTATTATCTAATATTACCCCATTAGAAAACACAACTACAGTATGTTCAGTGATAATAATATGCCCTCATTGTGCAGAGCATACAACCAAACCAACCATTTGCAGTTTAGTGATTAAACAGTACAGGTGAACAGACTGAACGTCAGACAAGCCATCATGTTAACGCTGTTGAAGGTTTTAAGGTGAACACACAAGCATTGACAGGCGCATTAGCAACGACTCTGCTGACACAGGCATGTCCACCAGCTCTGAGCAAATTATAAATCAGCAGCTTCCCCAAACCCAAGCTGGGATGTGCTTAGATTAGCAGGGTGCCTTTCTCCTTTTGTGTGCAATAAAAGCTGATTAGAGTTGAAACAGTTGGCCAGTCGTCTCCTCCTTCACAGCTGCTCGATTGGAGGCCACAGCCCATCATCTGTGAAATGAAATTTTGGATGGACAAGTGGGGAAATGCCACACGTGGGTGTGTGTGAGAGATGAGAAGGAGAAAGGTGTTTGAACAAAAGGTCTGCAATGTTTTAGATTAAAGGTTAACTGTACATTCTAAATATATATTGTTTAGTGTTCAGTATATAATCTGATGAATTTATATGTGTTATGGTATAAATTCCATATGATTAGCTCCACCTCCTGATTCTAGGCTTACGATTAACTATACACCCCTGATCAAAATCTTAAGACCTGTTTAAAAATTGCAAGAATTTGCATTTTGCACTATTGGATCTTAAGAAGGTTCTAAGTAGAGCTTCACAATGCTAAAAGAAGAACAAGAGACAAAAACTATTGATTTTAGTAGCGACACCATTCTTATTGATCACTTTAAACAATCTATTAGGCATGCTTGATGACAGTGTTTTCAGGAGTCTAGTGGGACTGCTGGTCCAAGTGTTGAAGATGGCTTCACAAAGGGCATCCACTGTCTAGAACTGACCTTGCCATCCATCCCCAAATGTTCTTATTTGGATTTAGATCAGAGAAACACGCAGGATAGTCTAAAAGAGTGATGTTATTCTCCTATAAGAAGACCTTTGTCAGCCAAGCATTGTGAACTGCAGCATTGTTCTGTTAAAAAAACTCAGTCATTACCACAGACGAGGGCCCTCAGCCATAAGGGTTGCCCGCTGCAACATCTCCACATAGCCAGCTGCTGTTTGACGCCCCTGCACAACCTGAAGATTCATTGTTCCATTGAAGGAAAACACACCCCATATCATGACAACTTTCTTCTACCTTTTAATGTCCCATGTTTGGTGCAACCTTGCAAAGTCCAAATGGGCAATTTTGTGGAGTTGAAGAAGACATGAGCTTTTGAAGACGTTTTTTTGTTTGTTTCTGAAGCCCGTTCATCGCAGATGCAGTCTGATCGTTATTGTGCTGCAGTCAGCACCACTAGCACTATTCTTACACTAACACAAAATTCATTTCAGTGACGATTGTCTCGTGTCAATCAGCGCTGGTGAAATTTTTTTGGGTCTACCACTTGACTTTTTTGTTCCATAACCCTCAGGATCGTTTAAAAAATACAAAATGACTGTCTTACTGTGTCCAACCTCATCAGCGGTGGCACGTAGTGAGAGGCCGTGCTTATGCAGCTCAACAATCCTACCCCGTTTAAAGTCAGTGAGCTTTTTTGCTTTTGCCGTCAGGTCTTGACAGTGTAAATAATTGACAGAAAATGACATGCAATCCAAATTTTTGCATCGCTTTTGGCTTTTAAAGACTGTGGTCTTAAACCTTTGATCAGCTAAAAATCATGTTTTGAGTGTAAATGCAGTTTTCCAAAAACATCCGTGCTCAAAAGTGTTTGTCTATTGTGCCAATTTCTTCTTTTAGCATTGTGAAGCTCTACTTATAACCTTCTTAAGATCCAACAGTGCCAAATGCAAATTCTTGCATTTTTTCAACTGGATTTGGATTTTAATCAGGAGTGTAGGATTTTTCATTATGATGAAAGAGCTGTTCCTTATTATAAGTTATAACACTGAACAAAAAGTGTTCAGTGTTAAAACTCTGTGGCAAAAAAAAAGAAAAACAGCAGATTATTGAAATGCTCTTCATAATATACATTTTATTACTGATAATGTGTTAATTAATTCCTTAAAAATTGTTAATTGTTAACATAATTGTTATTTTTTTGAATAGACTTTTTTTGAATAGACAATATATGCTTATATAATTAGTAAATATGACAATGTAAATACATGATCTTTCATATAACACATAATATGAAATATACAAATAAATGATGGGTTAAAAATTGCATTACTTGCTAAAAATAAATAAAAAATCTAACATTTCCTAATCTTTAAAGATTGCTGAGTTATTAACATGATGCAGTACAAAAGGCAAACTAGCTTAAATAGTAGGAATTTTATTTGCTCCTGCAATTAAAGACACAATTAAAATCAAGTGAATCCCTACTGTAGACCAGGGCTTGAACCATGGGCTTCATGGCTTCATCTCGTGCACCACAGGTAATAGCACTAGTGGATTTGTAAACCTCCTGGAATCCTGATTGAATTCACCCTAAGAATAAATCCCCTCATAGCAAGACAAAGCCAGGCACCTTCGCCACCTGATCCCACATCGGGGAAGACATAAAGCCGGGGTCACGGCTTTCGTCCTCCGAGACACACAGGTCTTAGTGCAACTTCACCACATCACCTCCAGGGGTTTTGATCTCAGACAGAAACAATGCAGTACAGGTAGACACAATGTGTCACAAGGCTGAACAATGTAATCTCTCTGTGATATCTTTATATTCTGTTATATGTGCACCATTCTTCTGACATCCTGATTTTCTTTTTAAAATGACTACTATAGCTTTTTATTTGAGTTCATGTCTGCGAGAAAAATTCGCAACTATGGCAATTATAAAAGTGTCATGGTTTTAATGAAAGCTCTTTAGATCCCTATATTGTAAATTCCAAGAAAACAGAAGAATAGTGTATAAGTACATTTCATCATATTTTCAAGTATAGACATATATAAAAAAAACTAAAACAATCATAAATAATATACACAAAGTAATAACACAAAAAACAGTTACATTTTTCTATTGTACACATATTAATAATAGTAATAATGCAGTAATATTAATATTACTACTACTACTAATAATAATAATAATAATAATAATAAAGTCATGCCAATAACATGCAGCTTGTCAATTAGGATTTGAGTGATTTATGTTTATATGTACAGTACAATAAACTATCACCAGATTAGGATATTAATGGATTGGCTTATCATTTTTAATTCAATTACACTGAACAGACTCCGCAAGGTAGTGAACTTCCTCCATACACAAGTTTACTCATGCAGCAAGAGTGGTAGATAATTCACATCACTAGTTTGCCGCTCGCTGGATGTTTGACATTGGTTCCTCCACTCTTTGTACACCCATGATTATTTGGTATCTGAATAGCCTGCAAATGCAGCAACATCGGGACAACACCACGCCATCTCCAACTATCAAACCGCAATCAAAGCAGCTCAATTTTTGCCTTGTGCTGCGAAATGGACAGGTCAACAACTTATAGGAGAGACGAATGAAACCATGTGTTCCCAATCTAGTAATCATTCAGTGTGAGTTTACTGGAAAAAAAATCAGACAGGTTAGAAATTTATATACAGGAGCTGGTCATGAAATTAGAATATCATGAAAAAGTTTATTTATTTCAGTAATTCCAATCAAAAAGTGAAACTTGTATACTATACACATTTGTTGCACACAGACTGATATATTCAAGTGTTTCTATTATATATTCTATTATATAGAAATATATTTCTATTTCTTTTGATTTGATGATTATAACTGACAACTAATAAAAAAAACCCAAATTCTGAAAATAAGTATATTACAATACA
>JAOUQT010000033.1:7663550-7688333 GCA_025769995.1 Xyliphius kryptos
CGCGATTGGTGGTTTGTTTGTAGAGCAGATGGAAGTACAAATTCTTCTGTGCTTGTTTTAGGGAAATTACACCACTGCGCATGTCAAAATGCCACTGTTCCGAATAAAGCTTGGTGCATGTGTACACTCATCATATTCGGATTATTTGATTTCCAATCAATCTGATTAAGACATTTTGCGCATGTAAACATAGCTAATGATAAATAGATCACAATTTTCAAGCACCACTGCCTTTATTTCATTTATATCATAATGACAAAGGTGCATTGTACACATATATACAGTAGAGTGCAGCAGCGCACATTTTAAGGCAAAAGAGGAACCGTTTCACTGTTAAATCCAGACACAAAGTTCTTCCCAGGCCACTGAGAGGAGTTTTATCCTGATTATTTTGAGTAATTTATTAACCATTCCATGCACAATATGCAATCAACTACAAATCAATTGTTCACTACTGTCTCAGGAAAAATTTTATCTGGTATAAGTGGAACAAAATAGATTTATAGTATAAATATGAGCCAACAAATATCCTAGATTTCAGCAGCTTGCAGCCTCCAGTATTAGGATATATGTATATAGTACAGTTACCTTCTTTTTCTTCTTTTGGCCTTTCCCTTCATCAGGGGTCACCACAGCGAGTCAATCTTTTCCACCTCTCTCTGTCCTCTGCAACTTTTGCTCTCGCATCGGCTACCTGCATGTCTACACTGACCACATCCGTATATCTTTCTCTCTGCTTCTCTCCTTCACTAACATCCTTCTACCAATATATCCACTGTCCCTTCTCTGAACATGTTCAACCTATCTCAGTCTGCCCTCTCTAGCTTTGTCTCCCAATTTTCCAACATGTTTGGTTCTTATGATATTCTCATTCATAATCCTGTCTATCCAGGTCACTCCCACTCTCAGCATCTTAAGCTTTGCCAGCTCCAGTTCTGATTCCTGTCTTTTAGTCAGTGCCACTGTCTTCAAACCATACAACAAGGCTGGTCTCACTTATAAGAGAGATAAAACTTCCCTTTCTATTTAGAATCAACCCTTTTGTCACACATTTTCTCCATTCTTTTCATTCTGCTTGTACCCTTTCCTCACCTCTTTTCCACACTCTCCATTTCTATGGACATTTGATCCCAACTACCTGAATTCCTGAACCTTTGTGACCACTTCTCCCTGTAGCCTGACAGTTCTACCTGCCTCTGTCTTATTCACACACATATTCTGTTTTACTACAGTTCACTTTCATTCCCCTACTTTTCAGAGCATACAAACCCCTCTTCAAGTTTTCTTATAGCTGTTTCCTGCTCTCACTACAGATTACGATGTCATCTGCAAGCATCATAGTCCATGGTGATTCCTGTCTGACCACATCTGTTAGTCAGTCAATCACCAGAGCAAGCAAGAAGGGGCTCAGAGCCGATCCTTGATGCCGTCCCACCTCCACCTTGAAGCTATCTGCCATTCCCACCACTGTCATACTGTTCTCATACATGTCCAGAACCAGTATAACATACTTTTCAGCTACTCCAGACTTCCTCATACAAAAATAATGCCTGCAGTTAAATGCACACGTAATTGCGTAATGTAGAGCTGCCCCATGACTGATTCATCTAAAATTTTCTATTAAATATGTTATAAATACTTTATTTTTATGAATAGTGCTCCTCAAAGGTAAAACCTTTCACATAGACATAGCATTTAAGTGTCATGATGATTGGTGAATGTTAACCCTTTAAAATGTATACGGGAAATTGATTGGCTAATGGCAGCTATAAAAGTTGGTGTATAAAGTTGGCCTAAGTAATTCACTTATATAATCTGGGTTACGTGAGCTAAAGTATTTGAGCAAAAAAACTTTGAGTAAGGGCTAATGAGTTATAGCAAAACAGTTTTGCAGCACAAGTTATAGGCTGCCTGTAGTTAGGCATGTGCTTCTATAAATTGGCTTTGTGAAAGTATGTCTTGATTCTATTATGTGGGATTGGGAGTGGGAATGCTGAGATACCAGGATTTGATCATAATAAAATGCATAAAGCCCTTACTTATTTGAACCTCAGTTGGATGTTGTACTTACCGAGCAAAGTGTGAGAAAAAAAGTTCTGCTTTCTGCTTGAGTCAGTAATCCTTGCCCTAAGTGTGCCCTTTTTTGTTGAATGCCCGTCACATGGTCTTTTGTCTGTCCCACCATGACAGCTTCCTATTGGCTGAATTGCTTGAAAAAGCATCCATCTCCAAGGCAACGGTGAGCTGCAGTTCCTCTTCACTCAAATACTAAGGCCTTGGCTTAGTCACCCTCATCTGTTTTTAGCCTCTGTTTGTCTGTCTTTGTCTTTTCTCACTCTTTCTTCACCATTGGACATCGAGGGTCTAGACTAGGTGAGTCTACTGAGAACGTCATGTTGCTTCTTTTGACTATCTTTTAAGATATACTTAAAAATGTGCTCACTATTTCCTGTGTGTAGTTATGACGTCATTAAATAAAGCAATATTATGTAAATATTATGTGATACTTTAATGATGAATATCTAATTACTTGATACATGTACTGTATGTTCAAACACGATACATGCCGAGAGACATCGCCCAAATCTCTTAAATATGGCAAAGGTATGAAGTTGATTTATGAGCATTGGTATTAAAAGGTTTTTTCTTGGTATATCATTCACATATTACGTTCGTTATTATTTTCTTCTAAATCGAGATTTTTTTTCACACTTACAGTTCATAATTTGGGTAATTTTCTCACAGTACAATTACTTTCTTCATGGTGTACTGACTTATCATTGTCATTTATCATATACACTTTGTTTACACTAAGCTCTTGAAATAAAAATAAGCCAACAGCAAAAACAAAACTAGATCAATCTTTACTTAGTGCTAATAGGGCATCTTTACAGGATGAAAGTCATGTTTTATGTGATACATCCACTTTCTCAGAGCTAACACATTACGTAATCTTTCCCTACAGGTTGTTTAGCATGTGCAAGATGGTCCATTGTCAGTAAAGTTGATAACACAGTGTAATGGAAATCAGAGACAGACAGTCTGTTATCTGAAAAGGCGGCCATTTTAATTGGAAGTACAGAACGGTATTACCACATAATCGTTCTTTTCAAGGCATGTGTAGCTTTCCAAAATCCATAAAGCACCCCTGAATGTGACAGTTTTATGATACGAGGATTAATCTGAGGGCCCTTGATGGTTAGTGCTTCTTCTGGGCTATGAGATTATGTACGTGTAACATGAATTTGTCATTCTCATTCAAGATGCAAGTTTTTTTTACATGATAAAGGATACATTTGCATATAAGTGTTGAGCCAAGACATTGCTTTCTGAGGCACCATTCCTAGCATCTGAGCTGGAAACAGTTGCATAAATTGTCTAAAAAAAGTGTATAAACTGTTAAATTTCTTGTCGATTGGAGTAATTTATTTAGACTGGAACAGAGAATATCTTAGATTTAAAGATTTGCTTTAAAACATACAGTAATAAAGGTATAATATTAGTTATGAAGTTTCAGTTATATGCGCCATTATAGACAGTGTGATTCTAAAGTCAATTGGGACTAGTGATAGGAATAACTAATCACGCTCTCACTGATCGACAGACTGATAATACCACTGCCCTTTGGCAAGTACTCTGTATTTCACTCTCATTCTCTCATTTCATGTAGGAGGGAAATACTGAAACTGTATTCTGACTGTAACCCGAACAAACAGCTCTCATCATGACTGATTCCTTCTACTCGTGGCAGAGGGGAATAGCATATGTGAACATGGCAGAAGTAAAATTAATATAAATATTCATTTACACATATTGGTTCCCAGGCACGGCTCACATACCTTAATATCTCCTAAAGTGGCTTTTAACAGTATCTGATCATTTGGGTGTCGTAGGCAAATGTTAACAACTGGTCCTTCCTTCAATTTAAATAACATTAAAATAATTTAAACTATAATAATAAAGTACTGTATATAATGAGAATTATATGTATGTGGGAATATTTGGTAAATAATCAGATAATTTTACACATTTCTAGTGCTTTAGTTTAAAGTTTGCGGCCCATTTTGGGGCTCCAATCAGTAGCCCCTGTGATTGGTAGTGCCTCTGTCTATAGGTTTTTGCTTTATTTAGTACCCCTTAGTACCTTTTTTGAAAACTGTCTGTTATTTCTGTAAAATGTAGCCTGATAACTAGATTAGCTTTGTTATTTTGAAAACAGAACTGTGTTGCCATAGATTTTCTCCCAAAAATTCAAACAAGAGTCAAAATCAAACGAGAGAGCAAGTGACACAGAGACAGAGTGTGAGAAAGAGAGAGCTTAAATAGGAAGTGGATTTTTTTCCGGCTCTTACCTGTGGGAGGGGAGGAGCATGGGAAAGCCATGGTATGTGCCAGAAGAGCATAGTGGTTAGAAGAGGAAAGAAGGCGAAAGAGAGAGAGACACTTTATGAAACTTAGACAGCCTTATTATTTTTTTCATTATTGGATATTGCTGTATTGGTTCTTTCTTTTAACTTATCTAAGGAACTGTACTGAAGGTGGTTGGTACTGTCATTAGTTTTGCTTACAATGCAGATCGGAAAAGCTGACGCTCAGGAAAGAGGCTTCAGTTCTAAGGTAAATATAGACTTCTGTGCCTGAGCAGCAGGTTTGTCTTGTTCTTCAACAGGGTCAATCAGAACCTGTACCTGATTTGCTTCCAGGATTCATGTCTGCTCTAGTCTTTTAAACATGGGACTAAAAGAAATGTCTGTAGAAATTGTGGTATATAGAAGATCATTAAAAAAAAAGATATGACCTGACTATAAGTCTGTCACATGCCAATTTGATTTAATGTGCTATTAAAGATTAAAAAAACATATAATTACTATAACTAGGCATTGACTATGCTAGATTGTCATAGTAATAATAAAAATAGTCTTACTAGAATATTTAAATATGGCTCTCCAGCATTATAGAAATATATAAATCATTTTTATATTATATGGTACAGCAGATTTTCCAGTTCATTCTTTTCCAATAGTATTCGAACATGTAAATTTTATCCTCCAAGTGAGAGATCATGTGACCTATGTGAAGTAATGAATTGCTTTTTTAAAAATAGATGCATGTCACAAAGCTCTGATACGTATTGCTGTATAGTAAGAGTGATCTGCTTATAAACCTCACAAAACATTATTGATTGGCATATAATATATTTGTCTATAGTATATTATAGTATAGTATAGTATATATACTACTTTTAAAATGTTTGATTAAGAATGAACTTTTAGAAATGGACAGTTTATTTTATAGCTGTGTATATTGCACTATTATAGTCTATATATACTTTTAAAACTTAAAGCTTTTTAAATATGTAAATAGTAATGTAACTACAACTTTAACTTCAACTATAACACCACCGTAATGTTTGCGGCTTCCTTCTATAATTATTTGTTAATAGCACTTCAGGCTAGTTAACCTAAAAGAGCACAAAGGGTTAAATATGATGTCATCCAGGAGTTGTGATGATTCACTCAGCTGGCTTTTTTTAAACCTCCGGTCCACTGGATCTTATGACAGCTTATTTGGATATGCAAACAAAACTACCCAGTCATGTGTATTCTAGTTCATAAATGTCCTGTGTGTGTGTGTGTGTGTTTGCTTTCTGTCTCCATCAGCACATGAGCATAACAATTAATTTCCACTTTGTTAGATATGAGGTGACAGTGGAAAGAATGACTTCTTGTTGGCAAGTGTTTTAGGTTTTGTAAATATATCAATATTGTGTATTTTGAGGGAAGGTTCTGTGAGCTTAAACCATTCAGAAATGTTTAGAACCAATCAAATGCATGGAGTGTTTAGATATTTAAACAGGGAACACCTTAGCTTGGAATAGTTTAGAAAATGTTCCATGGTGACCCTAATGAGTTATGTCGTGCCATACGCACGATTAATGATGGATGGCTTCATGGATAAATCAGCTTTCTCCAATGGTGTTGCTTGTAGCTGTTTGGCCCCTGGCAAGCTGGACTATGTTGTGATGTTGTCCATCCAGATTATCCTTGGTCTTCCACAATATGTGGAGGGAGTCCGAAGACGTGAAGGACTAATTTCCTTTATTGCTGTTACTTGGGTGCCTCATCACATGACCACAGAAACGTAATTGGCGGACTTGATGCAGTTCATTAACTCCTTTTCTGTTCTGACTATCTTGTAGGCTTGTTCAGTGGTAATCATCTTTCTGCTTGAGATCACACAGACATTCATACACTGGGGGCCACTTGAGAGCTACCAATTAACTTAACCGGAGCACTTAGAGAAAACCTGCGCAAACACGGGAAAACCATGCAAATTCCACACAGTAATTTCCCGAGTCCTCCCACCTGGGTATCGAACGCCGGTCCTTCTTGCTGTGAGGTGACAGAGCTAACCACTACACAACCCCCCTATCTTAGCTTCTTTTTCTAGATTTTTTGTTTATATTTAAAAGTCGTTCTTTCAAGTTCCTGGACAGAAAAATGTAGGTTGATCCACCTGAAATACTGCATGCCATCAGTTTTTGTTCATTGTGTAATCTTCCTTCAATAGGATGCTTTGGTGTTCTCATGGAGGAATGGGAAACTACACTCCTCCCTGGGTACACAATGAGAAAGGCTTAAAATATGCAGGCCCTGAGAATGAGTTTCAGTCTCTAACTAGACAAGTGAAATTTAATGCCTGTTTGAGAACCTGGTTCTGAGTGGTTCATGTACTCTCTGGAATTCTCACTGTTCAGACAAGGTTTGTTTATAGTATCATATACAGGCAGTCCTTTTAATAAAACATTAGGGCACCTCCTCCATGCCTGCTACCTGATATCTCTCGGATATTCTCCTTTATTCACTGACGTCTTTTCTTTTTATCTTATAAGGCATGAGATTTAGTATCAATGAGATTTAGTAAAAAAAATGATGACCAACCGGCATACCTTGTTTTCCCTTTATTATTTATTGTTTATGGTTACATGTTTCTTTTTGAGGAATGATCAAATTTCCATGTTGATGGGACAACATGGAAAAAGGGAGTGTGTATGGTCTTATGGTGTAGAAAATACTAAAATATTACAAGACAAACAAACATTTCTTGGATTAAAGAATGCTTTTCACCTTAGCCTCAGCTACTTCAACTTCAAACACACACACACATACACACACACACTCCATAGTCTCTTTTTTTGTGTGCGTGTACACCTGCAACTTTGATGTCACCAGATTCCCAGATAGATGTGGGATCTAAACACCTGCATTAGTTTCTCTGAGCCTCTGCTTTCACTGTACTGATGCCACATCTAAGTTCAGGGAACAGATGACTCTTTTGTGAGAGAGAAGGACATTCAGGAGAGCGTAATCTAGTGCAGCTTCACTGAGTCAGCTGAATGGGTGTGTAATTTCACACAGGTCAGTGGTGTCTGCACTAATAAAACCTTAATAAAGTCTCTATTGATCAAAGTAGAAAGAAAACAAGAGAACTAGTTTGCTGATGCTTTATACCTTAAGGAAATGCTACAACCACAGTAACCGTCAATGTCCAAGTCTCAAGAATTAATTTGCTCAGTTTACTCATAGCTCGTAAATGCAAACTGGGAAATATATCAGTGATTATATGCCATGTGTCAGGTGTTTCTTATCCAGTGATAGTTTAGTGTATATTAAAAATATACAAATAGTATTATTTGTAATAAAATTACAGAATATTTTTAAGGTGGTTCCTTAAAATTAATTAATGAATTCTATATACAAATATAGTTTGTTCTTTCATTCATTCATTCATTTATTTTCTTTTGTTTAATCCACACTGGGTGGTGGGGCAGACAGTGCACACTGGCAAGTAGACAGGGTGCTCACACACTTACAGTCATACACACATTCACACACTAAGGGCCAAATTAGAGACTCTAATTAACCTAAAATGCATGTCTTTGGAATGGGGGAAAACCGGTACAAACATGCAAGCTCCACACAGAAATTTTCCAGAGTCGTTCCACTCGGGGATCGAACCCGAGTGCTTCTGTGAGGCGACAGCACTACCTACTGCACCACAATGCCACCCAAACATAGTTTATTTCAATATAATTGGTTGGTTCTAAAATTCAACAACTTCACCATTTAAATTACACTCAGTTGAACAATTGTTGTTTAAATGGTCTTTTAACAAAGTTTTGCAGTTTTATAGAGATGAAATTTTAAAAGTGTCATTCATATTTTTGTCAAACAAATGAACAATTGATATTAAAATATACATTTATAAATGACTATAGTTGTAATGTAATAAAGTAGATTTTACTTGGGGTGTGTAATCAATATCACATGTCACATAATGTACTTTTTATTATTATTTATTATTGTGAAAATATATGTACTTTTTCCAGTATAAATACTTTTTAAACTAGTAAACTATTAGGTTATTAAATTACTAGATATTATCTCCAGTGAAATATTTAACCCAATGTCTCACTGGGTTAAACAGGGAATTCCATGTTTACACTTCCATCGCTTTTTTTTCCAGTCTGGTTTAACATTTGCCCAGAAATCTGTTATGAACTGTATTAAAGTAAAAGCTGAAGTATTTTTGTAATCTACGTTCTACCAACCACATCAGTAGATTATAGGCATTTACCTACAAGAATTTCGACATGTTTCTGAGTAATGCGAAAACAACCTACAGCATATTTACTTATAACACACTTGGTATCATATTGGAATGTACGCCTAAGGGAAATGAATAGCTGAGTTTCATCAATAACAGTTGGAAATACACATCTAATTTTACAAATTCATTAAGTTAAGAGCAAAAGGGATTGGGGTAATACATCTGTAGAAATGTGTCTTACCAAAGCAGTTCTATTTATCAAAACAAGATACAGTAACACAGTTGTGTGCAAACACTTACTGACATCCTCAACACTGTTAGGGTTTTTAATTTGATATAAACCGGCTGTTCTGTGTATTTTCTCATACCTTTCCAAATATTCTGCATATTATTTCAGATAAATATAGTTGGGATATCTACAATTTTTATAATTCAACATTTACAATTTCTATATCTATTACACAGTGTGACTTTAGAAACCGTGAGAGAAACCATACTCTGAAGGGAATTCCATCTTTGTTTGGGCGATAACAGTTGAGACATAGTCTGTAGGAAAAGTCTGTCTATGTCCACATTCTCAGCAGGAACTGGTCATTCTAACTGACTTTGACATGGACAGGAAGTTGGCCATGATTGTGGCTTAAGCAGGTCTAGGAATTGGGGTCAGCATTAGCCCTTTCTCAGGAGTAGCGTGGGTTGCTAGGCATGGAGAGATATGATTACGTTTGATCATTTAATATAGATGTTAATGTAGAAACAGGGACTTTGGCTAGACTTACTATAGTAAAATGACTAAATTCAAACATACAAATGAAAAGAAACAATTGCTTCTGATTAATTAATGTTTGGAAAAACAAAGAAACAAACAGAACAGTTTTCTTTTGTTGCCCTCGGATGTAAATCCCACAATATAGTGCTTTGTACTATTATGCCACTGCCAGATTAGTAAAGAGCTAATGTAGGATTGTAGGGATTGTACTGTTTTTATTTATACAACCCACATCAGAGCCATTACTATTCTTAGAATTTATCTGTGGTTAAGAGTTTCACCAATAACTAATCATTAGAAGGATTACACATAAGCTGTGTGCAAATGAGTTTCATTGAGGTTATCCATTAATTCAAACCTATACCTGTCTGTTTGTATTTCTGTGTCGGTGTAAGTATGCACGTGTCTATCTATCTGCCTGTTTATCTGCCTATTAATATACCTATATGTCTGTCTGTGTAACTGTCTGTCTATATATCTACATGTCTATCTGTGTATCTGTCTGTCTGCCTATATATAGTTTTAAGCTGAGCTTTGAGCCATGGATGCACTGCTTTCGTGTGGGTTTCTTTGCCGCATAATTCACAGTCACTTATCTACCCAACAGAATCAGGATGTGGGTGGGCGTCTGGCTCCTTCTTCATTTCTGACATTTGTGCATCCTTATATGAACTTTTCTACCCATGCATACACACTTCTTCACAATTTCTTCTAATTGAAAACAAAGCCTTTGATAAATGTCAGCAACAGACACACTGTCAGGCAACACATACTGCAATTCTTTAGTGCAAATCCCAAGTTGGGCAGCTATTTTTCTTGCACCACAGTCACAAAAGTAACACATTAAAACGTGCACAGCAGTGCATGGAGAGCCAGTGCGTTTTTACAGAAATTGCAGCAAAAAAGAAGTTGATATGATAAAACTGGAGTACGAAAGAGTTATGATTCACCCTCATATCGATCTATCAATCTATCTACCTCTTTACGTCTATTATAATTATTTACATACAATCTAAATTCATATGATTGACAGGGCAGTACTGGTTTTCCAATGATTTTCAATGATTTTCAAAGAATTTTATGCATTTTAGGGTGTATATATAAAGATATTTGATAAAGTACAGTTCCTGTTTGAATGAGCACGGTTTCATAGTGTGCAGGAATGTGCGCACTGGTAAATGATTGTCTTTGTAATCAGAAACAAACACAAGCTGGTGCGAAAGTGCTCCATGTCCACATTGGCTCTTACCTTGGAGAAAGGTAACACTGTACTCCTAGGAATATAACACATTTACTAATATTGCTCTTTACCGTTACATTTGAAAATAATGCCCCAAGGGTCGTTCCTGCTCCTGGAGCATTAATATCAAAACTGATGATAATGAAAGAGTAGGGCTGGTGTTTTAGAGCCTGCATATTAAATGTTATATTTTATTATCGAGAAATGAATCAGTGTGTTCTTTAAACAATGATAAATAAATATGAAGACATTATTGCGTAATATAATGTCTCAGATATCATTCACAAACATTTCTATAAACAATAATATTTACAACTATTATGGCTTTGTTTCAAGTATTTGCTGGATAAAATATAAGTGTCTGGTTTTGCCAAACCTGGGGACTTTGTTCCATTTGGACGATCGATAATTCATCTCCCAGTAGTGATTTTCTCAGTAAGAGTGCGTACTGAAACTGCAGAGTGCATGAACTTGAATTTGTCTATTGACCTTTATACTATAGACTACCTACAGATAATACATTAACACCATGTAAACACAATAACCATATAATGATGATGATAATAATAATAATAATAATAATAAGTATAACAATCATAATCATACTCATAATCATAATTATAATCATAATCATAATAATTCATACTTTATTGATGTCCAACGTGAAATTGAATTTAACCCATCTGTGGTGCACTTAGAACCTTCAGAGCAGTGTACAATTGAGGTGCAAGGGGATCATTTGGGGATTGGGTGAATTGCTTATTCACCCAATCCCCATATATAATTTATAATTTAATTTATAATTTATAATAATTTATAATTTTATAATTTATAATATTAATTTATAATAAATAATTTATAATTTAATTTTTAAATGGTAGAGCTACTTTTCTTTCTCAGCCCTTACCACATTTGTTTTTCAAGATTTTTGGGGAGTAGGTACTGTAAAATGGACCACAGAGCTCAATTTCCAAAAAAATTAAATAACAAATCCTCAAACAATACTTAGACACTTTATTCTCAATACAGACACATTTTGTAAAGGTCCTTTTCCAGGAAATTCTGTTGGTTAAGTTATAGGATAAATATACTGAAAAATAATACCATTTATTTAGGGGTGCACATTATCTCATTTACTGAACAAAAATATACTGTAAACGCAAAACCTTTATTTTTGCTCCTATTTTTCCCAAATTTGTGTACATCTGTGTTAGTGAGCACTTCTCCTTTGTAAAGATAATCCATCCACCTCACAGGTGTGCCATATCAAGATGCTGATTATACAGTATGATTGTTGCACAGATGTGCCTTAATCTCGCCACAATAAAAGGCCACTCTAAAATCGGCACTTTTATCACACAGCCCAATGCCACAGATGTCGCAATTCTGATGGAGTGTGCAATTTTCAATTCTGCCCAGTTTTCTGCATCCCAAATCCCCCAAACTAGTAAACGTAAACTGCAAATTTATTGGAAGAGTGGCCTTTTATTGTGGCCAGCCTAAAGCACACCTGTGCAATTATCATGCTGTATAATCAGCATCCTGATACGCCTCACTAACACAAGTGCTTACTAACACAGATTTATACAAATTCGTGAACAGGGTATGAGAGTATTGAGCTCTGTGGACAATTTTGCAGTACCGCCTTAAATTCAGAAGGCAACGCAGCACGGGAAAACATTAGAAAATAAAATAGATAAAAATGAAATAAAACAAAAGGTGAAGGGGGGACTGAGCTAAGAGTGCTTCAGATAAATATGCATCCCAGAAGCGAGAAGCACAAGCAGCAGAACTCCGAATTAGAGCACGCAATGCAGTCGGATTTGGAATGCTGCTAGCAAGGTTTCATTCCTGAGACGCCTAAATAAAGTGAGACCTCTGTTTGACCTGATTGGCACTGTGGCGTCAGGTCATGTAGCGCCGCGTTCCTCTGCTAGTGCCTATGGCAGAACACAAGCCAGGGAGTGCCTCCAACACACCCTGGTGGCCGGTGGCGGTATCTAACTACTTACAGTATTAATATTAGTAGTAGCAGTAGTATTAGTAGTAGTAGGTAGTAGTAGTAGTAGTAGTAGTAGTAGTAGTGGTAGTAGTAGTAGTAGTAGTAGTAGTAGGAGTAGTAGTAGTATTAGTGGCAGCGCTGGTAGCAGTGTAGTAGTAATATGTCCACATTCAAACCATAGCCAATCTTTGTTCAACAAGTCACAATCTCGTAATGCAGCATTCCTTACCTGATACACACTGGAATGTCAGTTTAAGTATGTGATTATGGGTTACATGCACATTTCATGCATGAAGGTGCAGACTGTTTGTCCCTGATTTCGCGTTGACAACAGGCAGCATCATGAACTGTGTACATATTTGCCTGTGCAATGCATTCTGCTGGAAGCTTACTCTAGTAGGTACATTTTCATGTAAAGATACACCTACACATTGGTGTTGATATATGTATATCAGCTACGATGATAAAAACAGAGTAGCACCTGCGCCAAAGAATAATTTTATGTTTTATTATGGTGAACTGAGGCAGTGGGTTAATTGATCACTGAAAAATAAATGTAGAAAATTATGCATAATATTGTAGAGTATATGATGTATATAACCATTATAACCATTTTTACTGATAAAAGTTAATCTTTATGACAAAATCCGTTCCTGTTTTTAGTATCTGTTTGATAAAAGATGAGTCAAACCTTGGGACACTGTTCCCTTGGGACAGATCGATATCTCATGCACAGTTTGACCTGAAATGAGTTTATTCATCAACTAAAAGTAAAGTTACATCATATGAACATCTCATTATCCCCACAAACATGATGAGAGATAGTGTATTTAAAGATTCCATTGCTGCAGCGCTGGACCGTCATGGATCATGTAGCAGCTGGTTTTTGTTTAAAAATTGAACTAAATTAGAATAAAGAAATGAAACAAATGTTGAACAAAAGCAACAAATGTTCGAAGTTCACTTTTCATGAACTATACACTATTCATGGCTTCTAAAACAATATATATATATATATATAATTATATATAATAAATGTTTTTCGTGCACCTGTTGTCACCCCTTCTCTGAAGAATTAGAATGGACTTACTTTCATCTTTTGGCTTTTTCCTGCCACCAGGGGTCGCTACAATGAGTCACTGGCATTACGATCTGGCACATGTTTTATGCCGGATGCCCTTCCTGACGCAATTTAGCTTCTCTAATTCAACTAGAATGCATGTATTTGGACTGTGGGGGAACCTGGAGAACCTGGAGGTAACTCATGCAACTACTGGGAGAACATACAAATTCCACACAGGAGATAAAATTCGGGTCCTTCTTGCTGTGCTACCCCAGTGCTATGGTGCTGCCCAGAATAGCCTTACTGCACCCTACTGTTTATAGGATAATTGAAATAAACATTTAATATTTGACATGATATTAGCCAAAAACAACATATTGCAGCCTAGATAGCTCAGTTCATAGAGCGCACTTTGAACTGAACTTAGAAATACCCAGTTTGTATGCCACAGACACTGCCATGCCTCACTCTATTACATTGTTGTGCTGAACGTGATGGAGATTGGCCCATCTCTTCCATCAGATCTGATCAGCTGTTGCTCTACAGTGAACCCTTTTGATTGATGAGTGAAGTAACATGTGCTTAGCAGAGAGCACGTACTGTATATGATAAGGTAATTTGATAAAAATGATTAATTTCTTTATCTACATGACAAGGTAAATAAACACACCTTAATCATTTTCTATGTTTGGGATTTTGAAGATTTATAACAGAAGAAGGGTGTAATAATCTTATTTGAGCTAGCTTGGCATTGTGGCGCAGTGGGTAATGACTTCACAGCAATAGGACCCAGGTTCGATCCCTAGCACGTTTTCTATGGGTGCTCTGGTTTTCTCATGCATTCCAAAGACATGCATTCTAGATTCATTGGTGTATAAATGTCTGCTCTACGATAGACTTGTGCTGTTCCTGCCGTTGCGCCCATAGTTGCCGGGTGGGAACTGGCTGGCTTGTGACCAGAAACAAATGAATGAATTAATTAATGATTTAAGCTAACAAATGAAAATCATCAAAGAGCACTGAAGAGGTTTCACTCTAGTTGCTGTGACAATGCCCTGTTTAAATTTTTTTTTCGAGGCATTTTCACTAGCACTCAGTGTATGTTTAATGACATGCAGACTTTCAGAGTCATGAGAACTTAGTGTTAATATGTTGGCAATTGTTTATTCACTTCTTGCATGTCACTTCTGCTTTTTAAACAATGATACAGACAAAGAGAGCCAACATGAATAGCTTTCATTTAAACAGCATGAAAATTGGAAAAACTAAATAATTATGCCTATGTATCACTGGATTAGGAACACATGATGAAAAACACGTTTTAATAAATTTAAATAAATTGCAGCCAACGGGACACAGCCTCCAATAGGTGTTGAACATCTTCCATGCACAAAAAGGCCCATGCCCCTGGTAGCGACTCTGTCAGTTTGCCTTTTAACTTGACCACTAGCCTCTCAGATCAACCACAAGTGACCTGTGTGACCTTCAACTTGATGTTTGTTGACGGTTAAACAATTCTTGATACACCAGTGATACTGTGGTACATGAACAGCCCAAAAGAGCCGGTGTTAAAGAAACACTGGCACCAAATCTCTGGGCTTCTGCTGTGCAGTGGCCACACCAACTCCTAATTTGACTGTGACGTTGCCACCACTTAAAATTTATCAGCAATCATATGCGTGTGACACCTAGATTTAACAATATAATTGTATATAACATTTCTAATCATTTCATGATTTTCAAGTCATCTAGTTTTACTGCAAAATGTCCCCTTTCTTCAGCAGGAGAGTGTCATGTAAAAGGAGTTGCTGCATGAAGCGCATATAGAGACATGGAACTAAAGGTATGGGTGGACGGCGTGCAGCGTGTTGTCTGTGGACTTTCGGAGGAGACGTCCTGTCAGGATGTGGTCATTGCACTTGCTCAGGCAATAGGTATGTATTAACATAGAATATCTGTGTGATGGCTGAAAGATATTGTTGTTCTGAATTGTTATTTTCCAACAGATTCTGGTAAATGAAATATAATCACATTTAAAACAAATTGAGCCAGAACAAACAACAAGCAAGTATATTAGCAGATAAAATCTAAAGCAGCAAGTTGTTTAGAGTCTCTGTGGCCTGCAAGTTGAAAATGCTGGCAAGAATTTAGCAAAATGAAAAACTGGTTATATCATTTATGGGATAGGGTGTAGTTAATTGCAAGACTGGAAATTATGTAAATAGAGGCTGGAAATAAACTAAACCAGATCTACTGCATGGCAATATATTGTCTAGTATTATAAAATTATATAACTGTGTTTCAGGGCAAACAGGTCGCTATGTCCTTGTCCAGAAGTTAAGAGACAAAGAACGTCAGCTTGTTGCCAATGAACGTCCTCTGGAGGCACTGGCCAAGCTAGGCCAGTTGAGCAGTGAAGTACAGTTCATACTGCGACGCACTGGACCTACCAGCAGCGAAGGCTCTGATCTGGATAAAGAACCTTCATTACCAAAACTTCTAGAACCAGAACCACCCAAGAGTAAAGTGCACAAGAAGGCACTTAGCTTCAACCTCGGGCCATCTACCTCTTCACAAGCTTTGCTTAAGCAATCTAAAAATGAGCCAAAGGACTCTCCTGAGCTACGAGTTCCACTTGGACCATCCAAAGAGGAGGTCTTCCGTCAGATTCTTCAGCATCAGAGCAGACTGCAAGATCTACAGTCCCATTTGGAAACTCTGGAAAAACAAGCTTGGGTTTTAGAACAACCATCACCTCCAAGCTATTCCCCAGACCTTATAGAGGAGATGAACTATCTGGGAGACAAATTTAGGCAAAATGAGGCAGAACTGGCCCATGGGGAGTACTGGGATTCTGAATATCACTCTGAGGTTCACAAAGAACAAAATATGCTCAAACAACTCAGAGAGCTCAATGTAGTTTTAGACGAGCACAGCCGCAGGATTCATGAAGCAGAAACCCAGTCGGTGAGACTCGAGCGTGACCTTCATCTACAAGAGAATAGAAAAAATGGTATGCGGCATACACAAGCTAACATGGAGCAATCTCTAGGACAGATGAGGGCACAGCTATCTACAGTGCATCATCAAGAATCTGACCTGAGCTCTTCCCTTGATGAGACGGAAAAGGCTCTTAAAATGGCAGAGGAAATGCTGCAGGTAAGTTCCTCTCATTTTCTGAATGTTGTCAGTAACACTTACAATTACAGCATGGGGTAATTACCTGGTGTGAGTTATGAATAATAAGTAAATAATAAATAAAGGGTATGAAATATATCAATTAATTATTATAATATAAACAGTTTACTAATATTTTTAATCTGTTGAATTTAATAATTATAATTTCTTAATCATTTTTCTAAACAGGGAGTAAAATATCCAGTAAGTACTTGATAAAATATTTCAGAAATTTTTAGTTAGTATAATGACCCACAAACAAGCAATTTTATTTTAAGAGTGTTTAAAAAAATAGGAACTATTGTAAAAGCCTTCTCTAACTTCTGAAAGTCCTTGGATGCTTGGTGGGTTCAGTTGAGCTTCTCATAGCACTTCTTCAGGAGGTCTGTAAAATTTGTGGCCACTGCACTAAAATAAACCTCCTGTTGAAAGTTTGCAAACCCCAGAAATCTGCAAAGGTCTTTGACAGTTTTCGGTTCGCAGTTCACCACTGCCTCCGGTGGCTATGGCATCCCCTTCTAGCCCAGTAAGGTATGCGAGAAACTCTATGATTTGCTTATAGAATTGAAACCTCTCTCTTTATGAACATTTGCTGCTGAATTACTTAAAGCACTCTCTTCACGTGGCTGACATGGGACTCAAAATCTCAAGAAAAGATTAAGATGTTATAAATATATGCCAATCATACCCCGAAGTACCTTGTCTATAAGATCTTGGAATATAGTGCAACTGGGATACGTGGCAATGCTAGGGATATTTCACTGTGATCTTATTCAATGCCAGATAGTCAATTCTTTTTTTCTATAAAGAAGAACCCAGCTGAGGTAAGCAAGGTATAGTGCTGGATGTAACAATCTAGAGGTCTTCCTGAATGTAGCCTTCCATATCATACTTCTCGGGGATTGACCAAGCGTAGATCTTTTGCCACAGTGGGACACATAATAGTAAGAGATTAATTTTAAAGTTGAAATATATGTGAGGTGGCAAATCTTCAGCTCTCTTCTGATATTGTGACTGGGGATGTGAGATCAGGACTTTAAATGTTCTTGTCCTCACGGCTGCTGGTGTAAGCGGTGTGTGAAACTGTTGAAACCTTCAGCTCTCTTCAAAAATGTTGGGACAAATACAAACTGAAAATAAAAACAGAAAGAAATAATTTGTAAATCTCGAAAACCGATATTGTATTCACAATAGAAAATAGAAAACATATCAAACGTCGAAAGTGAGACATTTTTAAATTTCATGTCAAATATTGGCTTATTTGGAATTTCGTGACAGCAACATGTCTCAAATAAGTTGGGACGGGGCAATAAAAATTAAAGGTACAAAAAAGAAACAGCTGGAAGACAAATTGGCAATAGTTCATAAACATAATAAAAAAGAGCATCTTGGAGTGGCAGCGGCTCTCAGAAGTAAAGATGGGAAGAGGATCACCAATCCCCCTAATTCTGTGCCGATAAATAGCGGAGCGATATCAGAAAGGAGTTGGACAGTGTAGAATTACAAAGAGTTTGAACATATCATAATCTACAGTGTATAATATCATCAGAAGATTCATAGAATCTGGAAAAATCTCTGTGCGTAAGGGTCAAGGGCAGAAAACCATACTGGGTGCCCATGATCTTCGAGCCCTTACATGGCACTGCATCACATACATGCATGCTTCTGTATTTGAAATAACAAATAAATGGACTCAGAAATATTTCCAGAGAACATTATCTGTGAACACAATTAATTGTGGCATCCGCCGTTGCCAGCTAAAACTCTATAGTTTAAAGAAGCCGTATCTAAACAAGATCCAGAAGCGCAGACGTCTTCTCTGGGCCAAGGCTCATTAAAAATAAACTGTGGAAAAATGGAAAACTGCTCTGTGGTCAGACAAATCAAAATTTGCAGTTCTTTATGGAATTCAGGGACGCCATGTCATTTGGACTAAAAAAGAAGAAGGACAACCCAAGTTGTTATCAGCGCTCAGTTCAGAAGCCAGCATCTTTGATGGTATGGGGTTGCATTAATGCGTGTGGCATGGGTAACTTACGCATCTGGAAGGACACTGTCAATGCTGAAAGGTATATCCAGGTTTTAGAGCAAAATATGCTCCCATCCAGAAGCATTTTCCAACATGACAATGGCAAACCACATACTGCATAAATTACAGCATCATGGCTGCGTTGAAGAAGGGTCTGGGTACTGAACTGGTCAGCCTGCACTCCAGATAGAAAACATTTGGCGCATCATAAAATGGAGGATACGACAAAAAAGACCTAAGACAGTTGAGCAACTAGAATCCTGTATTAGACAAGAATGGGTTAACATTTCTATCCCTCAACTTGAGCAACTTGTCTCCTCAGTTCCAAGACATTTACAGACTGTTGTTAAAGAGAAAAGGGGATGTCTCACAGTGGTAAACATGGCCTTGTTCCAACATTTTTCTTAGTTTAAACATTTAATATGTCACCTGTGTTCTATTCTGAATAAAATATGGAATTTTCACATCATTGCATTCCGTTTTTATTTACAATGTGTTCTTTGTCCCAACTTTTTGGAACTGGGTTTGCCAAAGAAAGTAAAGTCATATCATTTCCATGCATTTCAGACACATTTTTATGCAGATTAGACAATCTTTGCTTGTGAGTGGGTCTGTTTCTATGCACTGCTCTTTAAAAGTATTTGCATGCTTTTGACTGTGCACTGATAATTTTTTGAATGTCTTTCCGCTTTCCTCTGCTTCATTCACCTCAGCGTGTAGACAATATATCCGATTTTTAAGTTTTGTTTAAAACATTTTTATTGAAAACTCTTTATGAGGAAGGACTGGAGCTGTAATATAAATGATTATTTTCCTAATATGTTTGTTATGTTGTTGTACACAGTATGGGTTCTGGTGATCTGCAAACAGGATGAAGTGGGCTAGGCTAGAGTTGAAAAATACCATACAACACGAGAGCAAACAGAAAGCCTAATAATGGATAGCAAGATACTTTATAAATTTTTTATCAATTAATTATTTGATGTGAATTGGAGTGCTTGGCAGTGGTGTTATTGGTTACCATGCTGTCAAGGCAGTGGGTATTGTGGGAGGTGTAGTGTTATGTAGAAGTGATGGAAATAGGTTCTGCAGGCATTTTACTCCCTATCAGTCAATACAGAGTGAGAACAACATGTGAAATAAGCTAAAAACGTCAGTATGCATAAAAAATTCAACAAATGATTACAATACACATTTTTAACTATACACAACATTTTTTTAACTCCAAATTTTTTCAAAGGATACAAACTCCATGATTATGCAAGTTATTAAGTGTTATACTCAGATTTCAGTTTCACTTTATTTATTCACAGACCAGGAGAGAAAAACCTACTGTAGTATTGTGGACTTGAGTTAGTGCTTAGCAGGTAAGAAAGTTATTTCAAATATATAAACTCAATTACAATGAAGTTCGGACGTTGTGAATAATATAAATAAACAAGATATGATTATTTTAAAATGGATAAACGTTTTTGCAAATATTCTCCCATTTCATGACTGCATGTGTTGGGACAAGGGCAAGAAAAGACTGGTAAAGGTGAGGAATGCTCAAAAACACCTGTTTGGAACATTCCATGGGTGAACAGGTTATTGTAAACAGGTGTCTTGATTGGGTATAAAGAGAGCATCCCATCAAGGTTTGGGTAAGGTTCACCACTTTTTGAACAACTGTGTGCGCTAATAATCCAACTGTAATTCTATTTCTATTTTTTTAAACATTTTTAATACAGAAAATATTATTATCACTGAGTTTGCCCAGCTTGTAGATTTTATCAGAATTAATCTTCTTACCCATCACTGTGTCTGTTAGTCAGAACATTACATAGTGACTGATCTTCTGTACAGTAACCAGAATTAATTCTTAATGACACATCACCTTTATTGGCAGCAGCCCAAGCAGGAGTCAGGACTGTTCTTTAACAAGTGAGTAACAACTGGTAACTCAATCAGTATAACAAATAAATCTACACCCATTTCTGGATTAAAAATCAACCAGTCCAACATCTATCCTTGGTTCCTTGCTGCACTCCTCTTGGTTCAATACTCCAGTTAGAACAAGATTCACTTTACTGGAAACCAGGGTAGATTTTCAAGAAGAACATTCATAAGCGCTTGCTCATAGTAGATTTCATACTATGAAATACAGCCAACATTTACCAGCTATTGGTAAACAGAATGCTTGGAACCCTGTTCAAATAGATATTCACTTCTACCTACTGCCTAAGTCTATGTGCACAGAAAGAGTGCGATAGAGAATAGAACAGGACAGCTGTCATTTCTGACAAGTCTATAATCTTTCCGTTTGCATTTCGACCAGTTACCAAAACTCTTTCCTACTTATAACGTAAATTACAATTAGTCATCATGACATGCACCAGGGGTCCTGTCCTGTAATAACTCCTAACTCACAGAAACCTTATTATCCATCAAAGTGGTGCTTTGGCACATGCCAGTGCCAGCACTGCATATTCAGCTTTCTTCTTTTCCTTTGTGACTCATCTTTGGTAATTTGGATTGATTTAAAAGTTATTTTTACGGTCTTATGAGTGGAATAATTTTAGCTGTTTTTGTCAAGCCAGAAATTGCACATCATTAAGAAGGAATTGAGGCATTAAAATGTGACAGGATGTGCAAGTCATCAAAAAGGTTATTCACCTGTGATGGAAACAATATGCTTGTTTATGACACTGTGGCTATGCGATGTACCCCATTTAATTCTTCTCCCTTTGTTTCACAAACAAAAAGTAGCATTAAGTGTTTGAATCAATTGGAAAAGCAAAGGAATTCGTTGGAACGCAAGATCTCATAGTAAGACTTTCAGTAACATCAGTTTTTCAAAAGAATGTCACACAGGGATTAAACATAGTGTCCAAAATGAACCTAATTACTATTGTTAAAAATATTTTAGAAATTATGCAAAGGTGTACATAATATGGTTGTTGTCAGGTATGGCAGAATTCTGCAATCCTATGCCACATACATACATTACATGCCATCACCGCGCATTGGACAGTAACAGGGAAATTGATTCCCCAAGCTAAGGGCTAACAGCTGTGTGTAATTATGGTTAGTTATGTGTTGTATTTAAGATTACTTTTTTTATCCTGGTTCATTGCAGAGTATTCTGAATGCACAAATGAATCAACATTACATTAAGGACTTAACTGTATTGTGTTTTCAGTTCCATGTCTAGTTTTGTGTACTTTCTCTGTATTTAACCCCTCAGCAATATGCCACCACCCGAGTGATCAACACAGGGAGCAACTGGGGGTTGGGTGCCTTGCTCAAACTGTTTTTTTAATTTAAATAAATATCTTTGTTTTCATTATCCCATGTTTCTGTTTTGTCGCGTGGCACCACAAAGACACTTGGTAGAGAAATTTGCATGATATGCACTAAATAGATGCAAGCATAAATGCCTCATCAAACCATTCTTTATGCCCATCCACTGGAAAGCATCATAAAATCAATCACAACTAGAAAACTGAGGACCTTGAAGAAATCCCATGCGGACTCAAGAACATATGCAAATTTTATACAGAGTGTAACCCGGACTCAGGATTGAACCACAAACCTGTCAGTGCACCACCATTCCATTCTAGTGCTAGTATTAAACCCATTAATTTTATTTTTCAACTTTAGTAGGTAGAGCTCGCTACATGAAAAGGCCAGGAGTGTCAGTAACTTGGGATGGAATTCCCGGGGTTATTAACTGCTGTAATAACTGAGTATGAATATCTTATCTTATCTTATCTTATCTTATCTTATCTTATCTTATCTTATCACTTGTTCACTAAGGTTTGTTGATGGTAGAGTGGCTGGATGCATGTTTGTATTACCTTCTCTTTCTCCCTTTTGTTTAAGCTTTTATAGCGAGTCTTGCTGGGGTTCCTGTTTATAATCTAACACACACTACAATGTCTTTATCTTTTTTGATCCAAGTCATTTTATTGATCATTTTTATTATATACAACAAAAAACAAACAATCCCGTAACCCTTTAACTTCCCCCACCCTACCCCTAGACCTGATTTGAAAAGAAAATTCTAGAAAATACTTGAAGTACTAAAGTACTAAAAAATAAATATAAAGTACATAGAGACATAAATTTATAATAAATACAATTATTATACTAACGTAAAATAAGTACATACTGCATGTGATTTACATAATGGTTCTTAATGGGCTTTGTATCTAGAATCTGTTTGGTACCCAAAGGCTGCCAAATTGAATAAAACCTCTGTACTGACCTTTGAAGAGAGTACCTTACCTCTAGTTTGAGATATTGCATAACTTCTCTGATCCAGTGGGCGAAATTTGAAGGAAGAGGGTCCTTCCATCTACAAAATATTAGTCTTATGGCTATTAAAGTACAAAAAGCCAAATATGGATTGCCAAAAATTGTGTAATTTTTGGACAAATTTAGACAGGGTCTAAATTTTATCTAATTTTGGATAGTTTGGCTTTGCTCCAATGAAGTTTGTGTACCACTTTAAATTGCACTCCTAAATGTCGTTGTCAAATAGATAAGGAGTGAATCCTTCAAATAATTTTTTGCCAGATTCCTTATGGATTTGATTGCCTAGGTCCTCTTCTTATCTACTTTTAAGATTATTCAGGGTCATCGGATCATGTGTACTAAGCAGTACGTATATCCTACGCACAGTTTGCTTAAATTTACATCCAGTTAAAGAAGAGAGTCCAGCTGTTACATGGAGGGACGCTGAGGAAAACAGCAACAAAACTCTGTATTTGTAGGTATCTGAAAAACTAAGATCTAGGGATGTTAAATTTATTCATCAGTTGTTCGAGTGATGAAAAACTGTTGATCAATAGGTCATTTACTGAAATTTGAAGGAAGAGGGTGCTTCCATCTAAAAAATATTAGTCTTATGGCTATTAAAGTACAAAAAGCCAGCATGTCAAATATGGATTGCCAAAAATTGTGTAATTTTGGACACGTCCAAAATGTATGTAGTAAACGTGCGGGGTCTAGTTTTTATCTATCACATACAGGGTCTACATTTTATCTAATTTTGGATAGTTTGCCTTTGCTCCAATTAAGTTTGTGTACCACTTATGTACAACAAAACTCTGTATTTGTAGGTATCTGAAAAACTTAGATCTAGGGATGTTAAATTTATTCATCAGTTGTTCGAGTAATGCAAAACTGTTGACGAATAGTAGAGGTCATTTACTGATAGAGCTCGATTATTAAACCAGTTATTGAACCCTTCAATAAGTAAACATATGGTTTTAAATTGTCTGACTTTATATTTAATGGTTTATTGAGTTTAAACAATCAAATCCAAATTTTTACTGATTGTACAACCACAGGATTGCTAGTATAATAGGAGACTGTTTTTTCCGACAGAAGTTTAGAACACAGTAAGGCTGGTAGGATGGTGGAATTGCATGATAAATTTCTAGATTTACCCATTAAGGAGTGTCAGGATTCTCCATTCTCTCCCTCCAGGACAAAAGTGCTCTAATATAATCTGCCCTGTAGTAGAGCCGGAAATTTGGTAGTGCCATGCCACCCTGGGAGTTAGGCTTCTGTAATACACATTTGTTCCAGATAAGCCCATATTAGTGCATCTATGCGTCTGAAGAAAACTCTTGTAATTTTTTGTACTACATTCATTTTGATTGTATTAATCCTTTCAGGAGGTAATAGATCCCAATGTTTAATAAACAAAAATAAACCTCGCTTTTATTTAATACCGTAGCAAAACTTACTACGAAAAAGAAAAAGACCACTGCAGAAGCGTTCCCACCATCAGGTTGTAGTTGCGACGACTTTATGAACTTTTTTAGTAATAAAGTTGAAAATATAAGGCGCAAAATCAACGCTGTAAATCTTAATTGTAGTAATCAAAGTCAACTAGATGCCA
>JAOUQT010000033.1:7695762-7706349 GCA_025769995.1 Xyliphius kryptos
CGGTAGATGTGGTATCTTATTTAAATATAATATTACATTTAAATATAATTTCACATCTTATTTAAATGCGGTGTATATACCAGGGAAGCATCTTTTTGAGGAAACATGCTTTTTGTGAGTCTTGCATTGCCCAGGAGATTATTAAAAACCCGGACATTTGAGACTGGCAATTAAAAAGAAGGACAGTCCCGGGAAAAACGGGACATTCGGCAACCTAGATTCCCAGCCTTGTTGTAGCTGTATTTTTCTTTTCTTAGCTGTACGGGACGTGATTTCCTCCCTTTCTTACATATCTCATACTGCATGCCAATGCCGTTCAAACCTGAAACATTTGCAATGTTTTGTTGCTGGTGGGCGCTGTCTAACACTGTCTAAAAAAAATCACACTGGCATCAGAATTTCGTTTGGAGTCTTCAAAGCTAACACTTTGAATTAACAGACTCTTTTTTTTTGTCTGTGTATTTCGCCACGCTCACTGTGTTTAAAGGATCTATAGCTAGTCATGTTGCAGAACCTGAAACAGATCCTTTCAGAATTTTGGGAAAATGAAAGTAAAAGGTTCTTCCTGGTTTCTAAACTGTGCTTGTGCCAGTGTTGGATGATGTCAAAAACGCATCTGCTCTGAGCATTAATAAGGAAGTGCTTCGTATGTGAAGATATAAAGTGAAAGGTCTAGTCATACCCGAGCACCGGCTAATAAAAGTGATCGTCGACATGGCTGTTTTTAATGGTAAGCACGATTCTATACATTTTTGTAAAATATTCTTAATTCATTAATTTGCAAATTAAATATATCTGTTTGTAAATGTAGTTACAGTAATTATACTATTTTTCATATGGGATCAATAAGTATCTCTAAGATGCCTGTCTGTATGTCTTAATTTATTGCCAACCATAACTTATGATCACACACGTGGGCAATAATAAGCAGCTTAACATGTACACGTTTTTCATCTTGTGCATTAGGTTATTCCAGCAAATCTCTGGAGTTAAACCTGGCAGAAAAGAGACTGAAATCGCTTCCTTTGAATCTTTTTCAGAAAGGCCAGGATTTTAACAAAGCAGATCTTCAGAAGAACCGACTTAAGGATGTCACTGGCATTTCTCTGTTGTCAAACCTGACAGAGCTCAATCTGTGTCGAAATGAGCTTGTAGAGTTTCCTAAGGAAATTAGTGAGCTACGGCAGCTGCTCAGACTGTACGTGAATCAGAACAACATTAAGAGAATACCTGAGAACATATTCCCATCTCTGAAAAAATTGCAGTTTCTAAAGATGAGCACAAATAAGCTTAGCCAGTTACCATCAGATATCAACAGGTGTGAAAACCTCATATATCTAAATTTATCCAACAACTGTCTGAGGGATGTGCAGCCTTTGGTGGGTCTTAGTTGCCTGAAGGAGCTCTACCTGGAGAACAACCGGCTAACTGAACTTCCACAGGCTCTCTTTCAGACCCGGAACCTTGAAAAATTCAAAGCAAGTAACAACCCACTTAGAAAGCCTCCCGAAGCCATTTGTGTAGGTGGCTTAAAGGACATTCAAAGCTACTTTGATATGTTAGAAGTAAGTTCATTTACGGTGCACACAATTAAAACAATGTTCCTGGGTTCCTCCATGGCTGGAAAGTCCACTGTGTGTCGCAGTCTGATGCATCGTTGCCCAGTAGAGGTGGCTGAAGATGATCGTACTGTGGGTATCGAAATCCAATCAGTCCATATTGCAAATGGCATTCGATTCCTCTTTTGGGACTTCGCGGGACAGGAGGAATATTACTTCACTCACCACGTCTTCATAACTCCCCAGGCCTTTGTCATTCTTGCTGTTGATCTTTCAAAGTATTTAATAAATAATAAAAACATTATGTTGAAATTTATTAGAATATAAATTTGAAATTGTGTTAATCACAACTAATATTTCAACAGGTATAATGCCAATTCATTTCAAGAGAAAGTGGGCTTTTGGATAAGCAATATACAGCTCAAAGTGCCAGATGCAGTAGTCTTGTTATTAGGCACTCATGTAGACTGCTGCTCTGATGCGTTGGAGGTGCATAACAAAAAGAATGACATTGAAGAAAGGGTCCAACAGATGCTACTAGAGCGAAAAGAGAACTTAGAGCAGCAGAGAAAGAACCTTGAATTATTAGGCGATTCTTCACTAGTATCTGAACAGATGAGTGATATTGAGCGCCTTCAAAAATACAAATTGCAAGTAAGTTTGATTGTACTTGTATATACTGCACATATACTGCAAAAATCAAACAGCCATAATATTAAAATCACTGACAAGTCAGTTGTATAACATTACATTACAACTGCACCGGTCACAATTTGATTCAGCAACAACTGAACAGTTAGTTATAGAAGATGATGAGTTGGAAGCATCTGAGTAACTTTGCCAACAGCCAAACTGCAAAGGCTAAAACACTGGGTCTATGCAACTCCACAACAGAAGGTCTTTTGGGGGTGTTCCTAGTATCTAATGCTTAGTACCTACCTAAAATAGTCCAAGGAAGAACCTGGAATCTGGAAAACTGGTAACAGGGCTTTCATTAGAACCTAAGATATGCTGATGTGCATTGGTAAAGTAAAGGCTAGCCCATCTACTACAATGCCACAGAATAACTACTGTTGCGCATATTGTTAAAAATAATGCTAGTCACATAAAGATGTCAGCACACCCAGTGCATCACAGTAAATGGTGTATGGAGCTCCATATTGTATATAAAGAACAATAAATCACATTTATTTGATATTTAGTTGATGTAATAAATATACTGTAGTTGCAGACTAACTACACTCCTTAATGGTAACTTTATTCTCTAATGGCAGTGCCCTATGTAGCATGATAATGTGCCATACTAAAGTTACAAATGTTTAAGCATGGTTGGTGGAACATGACAGAGGATTCAATGTGTTAGATTGGCCTCAGTATTTTCCAGAACTCTGAACTGAAACTGAACAAAATGAAGTCAGATCCTAAGAGACCTCACCTTACAACTTATTTTACAGTATCTACTGCTAGCAGTTTCTTTCTGGATACAACAGCATAACTTCAGATGCTTTTTGAAGTATATGCATTTTTATTTTAATGGCGCAAGATATACAAAGGCCCACAGAATATTTGACAGGTGGTTTCATATGCTGGCTGATTGGTGTGTACTTTTTGTGTTACATACTGTATCTATTATGCACCCCTAGGTCCTTGGTCTTATATACCTTGACTGCAAAAAAGCTGAGGATATTAATAGATTACTGCATTATATTAACAAAGTGGTCTTGGATAAGGACAAATTTCCTTTTATGGAACAAATATTACCACAATGCTACAAGGATGTGGAAAATAATATTCAGACCTATTTAAATAATGCCATAATTCCTCAGCATGGTGAGTATCTTGTTTTTATTTGTTGCTGTAAGTAATATTGATGTAAGTTCTGATTTTATTTCCCTTTCATTAGGAATAGTAACTGATGAAGAAATCCTGGCCTACCTAAAAACTAGTCACAGTGACCTGGACCTTGATAAGCTGAGGGTTATTCTCCAGTACCTGCACAGAACCGGAATTATAATGTGGTACAGCGACATTATTGCCCTAAAGGACATGGTGTTTGTTAAACCATCATTTCTTATATCATTGTTCAAGGTTTGCCATGGAAAACCTCAGTAAACGCCTAAAATATGTCACTGATTAATTCCACATGAATATCTAATTCTAAATCCATATTTTTTATTCTGAAACAGGGCATTGTTAGACATGATTTGGTCAATATGCTGGAACAAATTACCAGGAGAGATCTGAAGACAGAGAATGCTTTGGAGAAGCACAGAGACGCATGGATTGAGGACTTTAAGAGCAGAGCAACTCTGAGCAATGTGGCCATTAGAATCTTGGTGCACAAAGAGCTTCAGCGATCAGGTGTTAATGATGAAGAGCTTATTGAGGAGATAGTTGGTACCAAGAAGAAAGCTGGTAAACTCATCATGCTTCTGCAGTACTTTGATGTTTGTTTACCAACCAAAGAAAGTGCTAAACTCAACCCTACAGCTCCAGAGTTTTGTCCAAACAAAAAATGGGAGCCATCATGCTCTGATATGTATTACACAAAAGGAAGTTTACTTCCTCCCTGAAATACCACATGGCTTTTTCCATAGGTAAAATATAGTAAATCCGTTCTAAATTTTTGTTATGGTCTTCACTTAATAGCTGTGTCCTGTTGTGTCACCGTTTTTGGCTATTATACAGAATCTTTAATAATTAGATAGAATCTTAAGGGCTTAATCTAAGCTAATCTAATCTAGGCTTAATCTAATTATTAAAGTTTCTGTATAATAGCCAAAAATGGTGGAAAATGTATCTAGAGTTGTTTAGTAGTTATATAAAGAGAATATGTTTTTACAACAAAAAGTTATTTTTCTTCCTTTCAGGCTTGTCATCAGGATATGCTCGATTTATGCCACCTACTGGATTGGAAAAGATCAGTGTCTTTTCTCAATTGGAAACAGACGTCTCCTGGTTAAAGAGCAAGCTGGTACAGGAGATCAGTTCATTGAGATCAGGGTCAAACACAGTGATGGTAAGTATTGTTTTTTGTTTTTATGTCTCTATTCAACTCTAATTTGTTAAGGCAAATCGCATCGGAACCTGTATCATTACATGCCCGTAAAATGTGTTTCTATCTTCCATTCCTTAAACTTGACTTTCAACTTAAAGAATTATAGATTTGGGAATTAAAAAAAACATGTATATAATTATTCATTCATTTTCTACACCCGCTTAAGCCTAGTTCTAGGGTCACGAGGGAAGCTGGTGCCCATCCGGCAACATTGGGCACAAACAATCCTTGACAGGGTGCCAATCCATCATAAGGCCCACATACACACCCAATCACACACACAAATTAAATAACCAATTAACCCATCATGCATGTCTTTGGAATGCGAGAGGAAATCGAAGTACCCAGAGAAAACCCGCACGGACATGAGGAGAATATACAAACAGAAATATTCTTGCTCTGAGGCTACAGCACTATCCACTGGACTATAGTGCCGCCCTTTGTCACTTTCTATGTTTGTTCTTTGCGTATTTCAGTGTCTACCTCAGCAGATATACACAATGCCTGGGACATGATAAAGATGATGATGAAGAGGCTGTTTCAGCTCACACAACAGTGGAAAGGCTTGTGCCTGTATGTGCACAGCCCATGTAAACACAGTGGCTGCAGAGAGTACTTCGAGTGGACAGATTGGGAGGACTGGATTGAGCCTCAAACATGTGAAAAATTGAACATGTATGTAAAGATAAGTGCATTAACTTTAGTTTCTATGAGTACACACTAAAGAGAATTAAGGGAAATTCATAAAAGATTGTAATGTAACTCATTATTGGACATTCACTAGCACAGTTGCATTGAAATGTACTCTTGGAATAATATTGGAATTTCTTGTTAACTTGTGCCTCATTTGTTGCTCATTTTAACAGGGATCCAGAAGCAAAAATGACTTGTCTTAAGGGTCACACTCGCAGAACTGAACTGCTGTTTCCTGCTAGGTAAGAATTAATATTTTATACAGTACATTTGTTCATGTATTAAAACTGATTTAAAACAAGTGTGGTTGTTTGTTTGCTTCTTTTTCTAGATGCTGTGTTGGTCTGAAAAATTGACACCCAGAAAGTGAGACAGAATAATTTAAACAGATCCAAACTTGTGGAAAAAAACTTATAAGCACAGTGAATATAACATAATTTATAAACACTTCATTGTTACAGATCGAATTCATTTGAAGAAGCATTTAGCTTTTTCCCTATTTTATTTTGTTAGAGTCGTGTTACACACACAAGATTATATTTATGACCCACACTAGGTTACATTCTTTACGCAAGCTAAGGGAGAGCAAATTTTGTATCTCCAGTTCACCTAACAAACATATTTTCGGACTGTTGGAGTAAACCAAAGCACCCAGTAGAAATCCACATGGATATAAAAAGAATAAGCAAACTCCACACAGGAAAAATCTTACCTGGGTACTGAACCATGGACTGTAAGGCATTAAGTAGCATAACATGCTACTTAAAAAGCACTTACTAAAAGAAATCCAGTCCAGTAGAGGGTACCAGTTTCTTTATTAAAGTCAGCTCTTTTTAGAACGTTTGTCTACATAATGTATATTTATTTAATAATAAAAAATGTAACTTTGTAGAATTATGAATAGTTAGTGACGATTTATTTGCTCTATTTATTTGCTCTATTTATATAGTTTGTACAAAAGCATAGTAGCAGGCTACATTAAGGCCCATTCTTTTGGACCAGAAAGGAACTTCTTAGTGTCTCCAGTAGCACTCACTAGCTGTGTTTCCTTTACAGTACACCTAAATTGTACAAATGTGACTTGAAGGTGTTTCCTTTGACTGACATTTAAAGGTATTGTATCTCATCACAATGCAATTATTGAACTCAAGAAGACCTGGGAGGAATTGTTAATTAAATACTCTATTTTTTATAACTATTACTTCCTTTATCACATTAATCCAATCTCTCATTTTCCAGCCTTTGAGATTGGATCCAAAGAAACCTGTCCCATAATAAACTTGGCAGGTGCTGATTTATCATATATGGTGAATAATAACATTACATTTCACTTATCCTGATTGACACACCTAATTACACTATATTTCCAAAAGTATTCACTTACCTGCATTGACTCATATATGAGCTAATCCATAGGGTTTAATATGATGTCAGTCCACCTTTTGCAGCTAGAACAGCCTCAACTCTTCTGGGAAGGCTGTCCAAAAGGTTTAGGAACGTTTTTATTGGAAATTGTTACCATTCTTCCAGAAGCGCATTTGTAAGGTCACACGCTGATGTTAGACGATAAGGCGAGTCTTCATCCCAAAGATGTTCTATCGCGTTAAGGTCAGGCCAGTCAAGTTCACCCACACCAGACTCTGTCATCCATGTCTTTATGGACCTTACTTTGTGCACTGGTGCACAGTCATGTTGGAAGAGGGAGGGGCCAGCTCCAAACTGTTCTCACAACATACACTTGTGTCCATGGAAGTGATTGGAACACCTGATTCTGATAATTTGAATGGGTAAGCAAATACTTTCGGAAATATAGTGTATACTACTGTGTGTGTATACTACACTGGGGAGCAGTAGAGCTCTAGAGTTGGCCACTATTCAGCACTTTGCTCAAGAACTTCTAGCAGATGGAGCCAGCAAAAGTTTCATGATTAATGATTGTCTCAACTGTGCTGTTTAGTAAAACTTTTCCAGCTGTTTTCAACTTTATAATTAAAGCATCATAATTTCTATGTAGTTATTCAGCATTGGTCATTTAAAGCATTTTCTTAGCTGACACTATAAGTAATATTTGCAAGTATTCTACATAATTATGTAAAGAAGGCCACAGAAATCTTACAAATCTTTGTAAATATTGGTTTCATTTAAAATTTTGGGGTTCACACACTTCTTATACTACAATGTAATGACCATTCTAAGACAGTAAAAGTCTCCATAGATAAAGCGTGTTCCTATTGATTCTTTAAGACCTACTGTATAATCTTGCCATCCGGTTTACCTAGAAAACCTGTACACCTTTGCAATACATCTAACTGGAGGTCGTGATAGACAGATGTTGACTCATATGGTGTAAGGCACGTTGCTTCAGCTGTGTCGCTAACTGTATTGACAATGTGTTGGTGTATCTATTAATTTCTATTAACATCTGCTGGGTTTTTATATCATTGCAGGTATTATGAATAAAGAGCGTTGTGCGTTGTGAGCGCCATTGATTCTCTCACAGAAATGACCCTGTTTATGTTGATAAAGCTGTATTTGAAGGAGCTCCATGTATTTAATGTAATGTCTATGTAAGCATTAAATTATATAACCATCACTATTAACGCATGTACAGTAACGGGAAATGTGCTAATTTATAACAGCAAAAAATTTCAAGATAGATAAGTGCTGTGAAAGTTATAGTGATTGTAAAGTTTTGCGTAGGGCACAACATTCCTTTATAACATGCAGTGCTTATGAATTATAGGAGTTCCTGAACTGAGAAATGAATACAGTGATGCCTCAGCCTTCCTCCTTCCATTATAACATGCAGTGCTTATGAATTATAGGAGTTCCTGAACTGAGAAATGAATACAGTGATGCCTCAGCCTCGCCTCCTTCCTTTATAACATGCAGTGCTTATGAATTATATGAGTTCCTGAACTGAGAAATGAATACAGTGATGCCTCAGCCTCGCCTCCTTCCATTATAACATGCAGTGCTTATGAATTATAGGAGTTCCTGATTCCTGAACTGAGAAATGAATACAGTGATGCCTCAGCCTCGACTCCTTCCATTATAGCATGCAGTGCTTATGAATTATAGGAGTTCCTGAACTGAGAAATGAATACAGTGATGCCTCAGCCTCGCCTCGCCGAAACTGTATCGGTCACGTGATTTCTCTTAAAGCGATACGCGCACGGATACCGGGCTTCAATCTTTGAGAATAAAACTGTCGGTGTCACTGGCGCAGTCGTAGTGTCGTCGTCGCAAGCAAGAAAGACCCGGTTGAAATGACCTGGGAAATTTCTGCTTGATCAACCTGTGTTTGCTTGGGTTCCCTCTGGGTTCTCCAGTTTCACCCACAGTCCAAAGACATGAATTAGAGATGCTAAATTGTCTTGGTCCTAATCCTAAAAGGGTGAGGGTTGCATATGAAAGGGCAGCTGGTGTAAAACATGTGCCAGGTCGTGATGCGAGTGACTCGCTGTGGCAACCCCTAGTGACAGGGAAAAGCCAAAAGATGAAACACTTTAGTGTTGTTTGCCATAAGTCACTGGAGGAATGTTGGTTATTTCTAACATCAAACATCTTGTCTTTCATGGTGGTACGTTTTTCATTTAAATGCCCTTTTCTGGATGTGACATTAGTTTAACAAGCAGAAATGTCTGAGAGAAATAAAAACTGGATAGACTAGCTGGAAGAATGTCTATGGCAATAATCACTGTTTGGAAACATAATGTGGAGAAAAGCAACTCAAAACAACTGTATGCCAACCCTTTAGGAGAATGTGCTGAAGGAGTAGAAGACCATGTGGGATTACTGTTCTCTAAAAAGACATCTCTAAAGAAAGAACAAGATGAAGAGAATGGCTTGGGCCCAGTGACACAAGAAATGGAGATCAGACCAATAAAATCTGATCTTTGGTCTAATGAGTCCATATTTGAGATTTTATCGGTTTCAAACACCATGTCTTTGTAAAACTCAGAAAAGGTGAGTGGGTGGTTCCTACCTGTGTCTTTGGAATATGGAGAAGGAAGTGTAATGGTTATGGGGTGCTCAGACTTGTGAAGAAGTGCTGACCTTGCCTCCACAGTTTCCTCATCTAAACCCAATTGAGATGGTTTGGGATGAGTTGGACCATAGAGTGAGGGTAAAGCAACCAACAAGCGCTCAGAAACTTTTGGGAACTCCTTCAAATTGTTTGAAAAACATCCTAGGTGACTACCTCATGAAGCTGACAGAATGCCAAGGAATGTGCCTTCTTGAAAAAATCTCAAATCTAATTTTTTTTTGTTTAACATTTTTAAGTTTACTACATGTTTATGCATGTGTTCCTTGTAGTCTGTATGACTTTAGTATGAGTCTACAGAATTTACAGTATGTACAGAAAAAACATAATTAAAACATTGGAATAAGGATTTGGAATATGATTTTTATGTTTAAGACCACCAGAGGGCGCCAAAGTACATAATATCTTTCCACACTACATTACACAAGTATCCTCAGTCCCAGTAATTGCCTTCCACCTACAGGTAAAGGAAAGGGCTGCTCAGATTGATGATTACTGTGGAGCAATATATGCATTTTTTACTAAACTACTATATCTCTAAGGATTATAGTGAACTACTTCTGCTTGTGGACCAACACTGCTTTGTGTCTCATGTTTTTTGCAGACTGTTTCCGGCCAGAGTGTTGGTGAGACTAAGTTCTGTTCTGAAGATGTTCTGTGTAATTCTAAAATACAAATAAACAATCGGTGACTTTTGAAAACACAAATCTGGCTTTTATAATTCCAATAAATCTCCGAGTTATAACTTAGATGATGCAGAGAGCGATGGCCAGCTCTTTTCTATGGAAGAACTTTTGATCTCTCTGAGGAATCCAACAATACCACATCATTTGATAGCATATATTTGGTATTAAATTGATAGATTGATTGGCAAATGTAATTTGTTTAAAATATATATATACACTCCATGTTGTTGATCTTTAGGGAAAACATGTACTACTGAACTGAAGCTACAATCAAACAAAAGTTCCAAAAATCAATATGCGGTTAGTTAATAATGGGGTCACTTTTTAAAACAAAAACCATCTCCAGTTATGGACATACAGAGATTTTTAAATACATTTTATACAAGGCTTTTATCCTACATCATTCAATGTCACGTTATATGCCGTCATTGCGATGGATGTCAGCTTTCTCTAAAAAATATACAGGGGTTAGACGATGAAACTGAAACACCTGTCATTTTAGTGTGGGAGGTTTCATGGCTAAATTGGACAAGCCTGGTGGCC
>JAOUQT010000033.1:7742235-7754727 GCA_025769995.1 Xyliphius kryptos
GAAGTAAAGGGCAGGCATAAATAACACAAGCGTCTCTGACAAATGACGAAAGCAACCAATAACAGACGAGGACAGTTTATTAACTACTTAAAACACAAATTAAGATAATTAACTGAAACAAACACAGGGAAGAAGCGCCGAGCTTCTTACAGGTATTCATTTTAAACCGGGTAACACTGAAAAAATACAAAACACAGGGATCTGGGACAATATGTGACATACATTAAACAAGCACAGGGACAAAATTGAAACAACAGCTATATAAAACAAAAATCCCTGTCATGTGACAGCAAAGGAACCAAAAGAAAACCCAAAAACATTAATTCAAGGAAAATTGGCTGCTCTAAATTGCCCCTATATAGTGTGTTTGTGTGTGCCTAACAATATATTAATAATTTATTTTGAGCAAATCTAGACCTGTTATTGAGACAATAAATAAAAGACCAAAATTAAGTCACTGGTGGAAAATGCCGAAAGATTCAATTTTCCTTTTTATTTGCATAAACATGATTCTTATTTTGCTAAGTCGCCAATACTTAGCAAGTCTCGCAGGAGCCAAGATAAGACAGTCTCTTTTTGGTTTTGTGACTGGTGTTGTTGTTTGGCAGCATTTGTTACGGGTCACTAAATTCCTCCTGCGTTATTTGTTTCATCATCCTCCCCCGAACTAAATTCAGCATGTTTGTTTTCCAGGGGTGACGCGTCACGATTGTCCAGTGAAATGTCCTTGTGTAGTCTCAGGAGAAATTAGTTGACATAGGCCTGCTAGCACATGAAGAAAGATGGAAAATTAAATGACCTTTTTCTTTACTTTCTTCTTCTTTTGGAAAAAATGAAGAATGCCTTTTGCTGTAGGGAACTTTTAAGAAACCAGCTAGACCAAGACCAGGACAGAGACCGTGAGTACTAATTGGTAAATGAAATAATTTGATCATCTTCCTCTCGTCTGTCAAAGGCTTCATGGGAGAAGTTTGAAAGCGTGAGCTACGGAATGCCACAGTCTTGTCGTAGCCTTTCAGAAGTCTATGAAAAGGAAAGAAAGAATAATCCAATCATTCCTCTGCTTTCATGAACAAGCCTGAATAGGCTTCCAACCTATAAAGCAGTTGAAACCCAGCCCCCTTTCTCACCTAGTCCTAACCCTGTTATCCTGCATAACCCACAGCACCTCGCAAAGCTAGTCCCTCATCACCAATCACAATAACTACAAAAAAAAACAAAACAACAAAAAAAAACAACAGGAAGGAAAACCAAGGACTGTTCCAATTGTTTCTCCTCTGTACAAAATGTAATGCCTTTTCTTTTCCTTGTTCTATTCTTCATGTTTTTATGTTGGGATCAAATGTGAAAGGTGAATGGACATTGGCCATGGGTGGCCAATTAGGAATGGTCAGGGAGAAGGTTTCTTTGTGTAGTCATTGCCTCGGCTAGATAGTTTCCTTTTGTACTCTGTCCATCCATCTCTATACTGCCCATAACCCAATTACTGCACAATGGTAAAGTCCGGCCGACTAGCCCCTGTTTGGCAAAGTCATATATTTTTTCAACTTACAACCCCAAAAAGTTACCGCTGTGTTTAAAACAATGTGCTACATTACAAATCTAACTAAATCGACTTAAATCTAATTACACTTTGAAATATTAGATGTTTAAAACTAATTACATAAATACATTAATTGTAACAGCACTTTTTATATTCACACATACCACATGTAACTGCAGATGATTGGAACCATATTCGGCACACTGCAGCCGCACTGAAGATTCCACTCAATGACAGACTGCTAGCTAAGCAGAAAAGCACTAAAAGTACAGTGACTTGACATTAACTAGTAAACCGTCCCAATTCTAATTGGTCACTGCAATCTTTAATAATAATATTTAATAATAATGATAATGTTTAAATTATACTACTGTGCAGAGTTTACAATGCTGTATATCAACTTTTGTTACATTTAGTATTATTTAATTATCAGAGAACCTGACAACAACATCAAAGTTGAAAGACAGTTCTTTTTGAATGAGAGATGGTTTTGGAGTTTATACATTTTAAATGAACATATTATTATAGAGTGAGGTTTGGGGCAGTTAAAGTACTCGCGAAGACCCCAATCCATCCGAAGTGGTACATTCCAAGGCTATAGTGAAAGAATTATTGAATTTAGGAAAGTGAGAAGCAGTTCATTTTTTCAAGGACATGATGGAGAAGGAAGGAGCCAAGTTTCAGATCCGTAGGTACTCAGGAAGACCTGACATGACACTGACGGTGTCTTACATTCGATGGCAATATAGAACCGACATTGGAACATAGGAAGGTGAGAAATTTTTCCAAAGACATGATAGAGAATCACAATGCCAAATCTCAACCTTATAGGAACTCAGGAAGTTGGACAATTGTTGATGAGTGAGTGAGTCAATAAGGGCTTTAATGTTTAAAAGTATAGATTGAAGCAAAATGCTCAATGTTTTATGTTAGGGACTAAAAGACTTGTGAAAGGCTTGTCTTTATAAAATCTTTGTTTGATTTAACAAATTTTCTGTGCTATAGTTTTTAATATTGTGTTTACAGGAACTTAAGGGCTTTGGTCATGGCATAATTCCTTCTTCCACTAAAGGTTACTTTTGCAACCCTGACAGCAGGGACGTAACCATAAAGCTGAAAGCATGCACTTATGAAATAAATGGCAAGGTGCTTGATTTTATCAAGCTTTTAACAGTACTGAAAAAAAACCTGAATTCAGAGAACATAGTGTTGATATAGTGTGAAATCCAATCAGCCACAACTCTGCAAACTGAACAATGTACAAACATAAAAATATTGATGCAGTTCCTGATTCATGTTCATGTAAACCTACTGATAACATGACAGAACATGTTCATATTTATGTGTAAACAGTGAGTAAGCTTTCCAGACTCTTATCTCCATTAACTAATTTCTTTTAACTTATTGTTATTTTTTAGAAGAACTCAAAAGAACTGTTTTGGTAAAAACATTAAGTCATATCAGTGACAAAACACAAACTTGTTTTGGGTTTTTGAAGGCAGCATCAAAAAATGATCAGATCTTCCTGGAGCTCTACTTTGCTTCTGGTTAAAATCCAAGGCAAATAACATCTCATTCAGACACTGAAGGGCATTTTATGGTGTGAAGACAGTTTGGGGAATGCCTGTCCCAGGATGACCTTGTACAAAGTGACGTTGTGAATTTGGTGTCAAACAACTTGACTGCCCTGAATAGAGTGTTGACCTCAACTCCATCGATGACTTTTGGGATGAACTGAAAAAGACAAACGTGATCCATACCCTCTCATTTAACACCAGCATCCTCAAAAATAAGAGTAAAAATTAAACATATACTCAAATCTGGCAGAAAGATTTTCCAAAAGAACGAAAGCTGCTATGGGTGCAGGTGTGGTGTATCTTAGAATGAGAGGTAATTAAAGGTCCTATTTGAGTAATACACAGGTTACCCATTCAGAACCCCAATGTGGCATATTGTTAATAACATGGTATCACAGACGCAACTTTGCTTTTGGCCCAGGAATCTTTCTTCCTAAATTTAAATATTCATTATTCCTTTTACACATCCTTGTTGTAATAAGTCTATGTATATGTTAGCTAAAAATTACCAACAGGTTTCTAACAACATCCATAGTAAGTCTTGTTTTCATGGCTAGGACCCTAACATTTTTTGTGATGTAATGTTTGTGTCCTGTAATATAATAGAGAAAATACTTGTGTAATTTCGCACCTGCATTTCATTTAGTTGCAAATAAAGTAACTGCTGTAGTAAATACACTGCTCAAAATATAAAGAGAATCCTTAAATAACACAATGTAACTCCAAGTCAACCACACTTCTGTGAAATCAACCTGTTAAATTAGGAAACAACACTGATTGTGAATCAATTTCACTTGCTGTGCAAATGGAACAGACAACAGATAGAAATGAGAGGCATTTAGCAAGCTCATTCAGGATGGCACATCAATGTGAGCTGTGGCAAGAAAGTTTGCTGTGTCTGTCAGCACAGTGTCCAGAGCATGGAGTACACCAGGAGACATGGAGTGGGCCGTAGGAGAGAGCATCCACCGCTTCATCAGGACATGCCCAGGCGTTGTAGGGAGGTCATACAGTGTAAGGCCTAATAGGTCATAGTTTTGTTTTCTCCTTATTCCCGGTCTTGTCCTGTCTGCGCGTCATGTCACTAATTGGTCCTTGTTTCAGTTTGATGTCGTGTCATTATCTTCAGATGTGTTAAAATATATATTGTTTCGTGACATATAGGCACGTGGAGGCCACACACACTACTGAGCCTCATTTGAACTTGTTTTGAGGAATTTCCATTGAAGTTGGATCAGCCTGTCATTTGATCATTTTTAAGTTTTATTCCCAATGCATTTCACTATCAACTAAATAAATATTTTCAACTGATCCAGTATGTTATTTTAGTGTTTCCTGTATTTTTTGAGCAGTGTATATTTTTCCAATCTTCTCATGCGTTGTCTCTTTCACTGTGGAGACCCAGGACATGGCAATTTTTTAATTTAATTTTTTACATCTTCTCGTCATGCTCAATGCAGTTGGAGTCTTATTAAAGTTGCCTAGTGAGCAGTCTCTCAGTAGTGGCCATTGAGGAGTACATTATAAACTCCAAAATCCACAGTGACTCCAATAAGAGCTTCCCAATCACTGCTAAGAGCTACCACTGGCCAATATCCTTTCGGAAAAGGATTTAGAGGTATGACTCAAGCACTGTGTTGAATCCCTTAGATTAACTCAAGCCTGCTGCTCAGGCTTCTGGCCAGGCGTGGAAAAAGAGAGCCTCTATTGTACAAAATGAAGCCTCTCTCGGCTGGAGCAGCCGACGACTCTTTGTGTTAGAGAATGAGTTGGAGAGCTAATGAGGGCTGTGGATTACAGGGACCAAGGCACTCTTCGGGCCTTAGCACTTCTGCAATAAGCAGATAATTACACCACCGTTTGGAGTGAAAACCTCCACAGGCTTAGCCAAAGGCCACAGGGTCAGGGGCTGACCCGAGCGTGTGGCCGAAGTGACCCTTGACAGTAGGCATCATAGTGGGTTTATATTACTTGCAAGGCCTTTCGAACTGCATGTCTAAGGTACCATTAATATAAATGACCCTGGAGCAACTACGGTCATTTAGGTTCTGTGTTCTCAGTACAGATATTAAAAATATTTGCATATTTAGTGGAAAATATTTATGATTCTGAAAACATCAGTGGGTGGAGGTTCTCATTAACAAAATATCAATACAGAAATATGGCAGCAGTTGATTGGAGGGGCATCAAAACCTCGTTTTAGAGCATTTAACTCAAAGAATGCAAAAAATAGACAACATTGAAACATTAAATTTCTGTCCTGAATGTTCATGACTGAGGGTTAAAAATCGACAGATACGTAACCATCAGTGATGCACAGAAAGTACATGCTTGTACCTTTAGGGGTTCAATGCTTATGGAACAGTATTTTAATAATTACTTTATATCTATACTAGCACATTAAACAACACTGGCCTCAATAATCAAAGGAGGTTCTCTTTGTTATGACTTTATAATATTTAGAAAATTAATAGGTTTTTTTTGAGGAATTCTGTCTTTTTCTTAATTATACCTTTATAATAATAATAATGCATATTAATAATAATAATAATAATAAACACTGCATTATGTTGGTTTGCAACTGAATGGTTGTTTTGAAATTGTACTTGAGTATCCACAGTATCGGCGCCTAATGGTTACCCTTCTAACAAAAAGTCATAAAAGGGTTTTAACTCATAGATTATAATTAAAAATGTCAGATTGAGGCAATACTAAGCGACTCCCGTTAAGCCCTGGGATGTCACAGACGCCCCAGCACATCATTAATTTTCATCAGGACCAATGGTGCTTGCAGTATTGTATATTTACCTCCAACTGAGCCAATACACTTTGCCTAGCAACATGTAGCCCTGCAGGGACACAGTGAACCACGACCTTCAGCACACACGTCCTATGCGTGCGCTTACTCACGCAAACCAATTGAAATGCGTGCATTTCCCTACAGGAGGCAGGCAATTTTTTTACTCAACTTCTAATTTTCAATCCTCTTCTGTTGTCCTGCTCCTTTTTTATCTTTCCTTTTCTTTTATTCATTCATAGCAGCCCAAACCACTTTATCTCTCTCACTCTCACATATAACGCTACTTAATGATAGGCGTCATGCTCTACAATGCTAAATAATACAGGCCTTTCGACCCGGTGTTACTTTTTCTCCCAGCATGCCTGGCCTTTTCACTATGCTTGCTTTACCCTATAGGACAGCTGCAGTAGGACAAGACAACCATAGCAAATCCTGAAGAAAGCTCAATCAGAGGGGCAGTAAAAGGGGGCCATGCTGGATTTCCCTTTTCAGCCAATCAAACACCCCCCTCCCCACCCAAAGGCCTCTTAATTCATAAATACTCACTCAATCATACATACACACACACACACACACACACACACACACACACATGCACACCGATTCATTGTAACCACTGTGAGTGTGTGCCACTATTTTCTCAATTCGACTTGGCTCACAGCGGGGTTCTTGTATTGGGGCTCGGCGTAATTTGAGGTTGTGGCCCCTTCTGTGGCACATGCCCGCCCAGTCGAGGGCATGATGCCGGCTGAATTACTCACCACAGGGATTAAATGGAGGGACGACGACATTCCACAGTCCCCCATCACCAGGCATGGCTACTTGTGGGTTTTATAAAAGGCCCCGACTGATTGGACCACTACTTGATTTGTAAAGTCAGCAAGTTAAAAAGAATAATTTCATTACACTCAGCAAAGTGAGGTTCGCATCAGATTTAAACATATTTAAATTGTTAACAGCACAAGGAAATTCTCCTGATTAAAATGTTGTGTTAATTTTATCTTCAGCAGCACGTCATCCTGATGAGACGCCCTTCTGAAACGACGGCTGAGGATCAACTCCATGCCAACACTACAGTCCGGAATTTCTGCCCGTTGTGTGTTACGTGTTAAAATAAAAACCCCTTTATTCCCATCCTGCTCATGTTTGAACACACCTAACTAATGTTCTATATTCAGAACAGATTTATGGTAATCAGACTGAAAATGTAAAACAGGCACAGGTGTGGTGGCATGTGATGCCGAGCGCTGCACACTGATGTGAGCTCGATACTGGGTCATTGATCCAGAACAGGTCCAGGTCTTGTTGCATCAGTTCAGTATTAAAATGTTTGTTGTAGGATTTTATGTTTAATGGTCATTGGTTTTGTCCTCTATATTAAGATGATCTTTTCTGCTTGTGTACTCCAATCTGTGTCTCATCTGTTGTACTGAGTGCATTCCTAACAACAAATCCTATTTTCATTTGAATTCACCTAAAGCAGACTGAAAGGGTTAGCACGTTTGCCTCTCAGTGCTGATCCTGAATTTTGATGGAGTTTCCATGTTCTCCTCGTGTCCATGTGGGTTTCCTCCCACAGTCCAAAAATATGGATTTAAGGTGAATTGGCTGCTCTAAATTGTCCTCATAGTCTGTGTATCCCAAGCCCGGTAGAGGGTGAGGGCTGTGTCAGGAAGGGCATCTGGCATAAAACACTCAAATCTGATATGCGAGTTCATCACTTTGGCGCCACCTGGATAAAGACTAAAACGTCCAAAGAAGAAAAATAAGATCAAAGTAGACTGAAAAAAATTCCAATTAGCTTCATACATTTCATTGGAGCTTCAGACTGAAGGTATTCTCTGAAATCTGTTCAAATGAGTTTCAGCTGATTGCTTTCAGCAACTTTTGTGAAAGTTCATGCTGCAAACATAAAGCAAGAAGCATCATAATTATCTGAGGTCTTATAATTATGCTTCAGCAGCATGGGTAAGCTCATCTAATTATGTGAAAACATACAACTTCAATTATTACTCACCTTCAGCAATAATTATTTTAGCATCCACTACAAATGTTTGTATAAACCCCACTGTTTGTAGTGCTCCTTCTTTAAAGTATAAGTACCACAGCGGTTTAGTGTAGCCAATACACAAGTCCAAAGCCAAATAAATGAATCCAATCAATTAAAAAGAACTACCCCACCTTTATTATTAATGCTTAATGAGTAAGCATTTATATTTTCAGTGCAGGTATCTGCATTATATTAATGCTCATTTGGCCTGTTCATCAATGTGAAGTAATGATGTGACCCAGACAAACTGGAGGTTTTATACAACCGCTCTGCTGTTTGTGCTGGGCCTTTTCGAATAAGAAGAACCTGTAAGTTCTAGGGTCTTTCCTTGAGTGTTTGAACAGAGCAGTGCGACAAGATCCTTTCATTCTATTTGAGTGAGTGGCAGCCAAAAGCCAAAACAACTCAAGTTATTCAATCTGGCGCTTCTTGACAGCAGCAGTAAACTTAAGTCTTATGGATTCTGAGTTTCAATACCTGCACTGAATTTTAATGGAGTGTCAAACAGCAGTGACACTGGAACAGTGGAACAGCAATCCAAAATCCCCAACAGCAAATACTTTAGGTATTGTGTTATGGCAAAATGTCAGTGCCAGCAGAACCTCAACATCATCTTGTCACCTCGGTGCCTGCTTTGGGTCCAACGAGAGCCAGTCACTCGTACTGTGAATGGACACCAGTCCATTGTTACGGTATCAGGGCAATAGGGGGCAGGTCAGGCAAGCCCCTCCGAGAGAGCAACACAAGAGCTGCTGCTGGTGACCAGAGCAAAGAGGGCTGGAAAAGGAGGGCCCACTGCCTTGGCCCAGACCCTCCCATCACTCTCTGTTCCTGCCTGGCTGTATTGTGAATGGGAATTGGACAAAAGCGCTGCTTGGTTCAGGCTGCTTTGAGTTTTGTGGAAGGCTGTTCGGAATGAGAGCTGCTCCAGTTCTTTCTCTCTTTGTGGGAGAGGGTGACTGGGGGGCGTCGGCGTGACGGATGGGCTTTGGGTCACCACTGCTTTTGTGGATGGAGGTGTGTGCCTGAATGGAAGACGTGCTGCCTCTCTGCCTCCATGGCAGAACCCCAGAAGCTGGGGTTGGGGGCTGGAATGACTGTGAGGCGGGGCACGAGGGGATTTGATTATATGTTTGTAAAGGGGTAATAACACAATGGGTTCATGTTCATCATAAGGACTGGTGGCAAAAAAAGAAATATATAGAACCATTTTTTCATTTTTGCATTAACAATCATTTTTATTTACAAAACCAAAAATTACACAACCGCTTTTATACAAAGGGACTTACAATTGCGAGAACAATACATTCAGAAGTTAAGAAGAAACCATCTACACTGGCAAAGCAAGTTTATTTAAAGAGCACCTTATATACAGAAGCAATCCAATGTGATTTGCAGAGTAGTAAAAACTAGTAAAAGCCATTAAAATAATTAACATAGTTCATTAAGAGAAAGAAAAATATAAAAAAAGAAAAGTACATAAAAAAAGTAAAAGAAACGATAAATACAATGATTAAAACCATAGCAGATAGTGAGTAGTAATTTAAACGGAACTGTGCGGTGCTCAAAAAGGAATGTTTTTAGTCTGGATTTAAAAAAGTCGGGGCTCTTCTAATGTTCTCATTCAGCTGATTCCAGCTGCCTCTCCAGGTTTATTTCTCACCTTGGTGGGCGAGACTAAAAGACCAGAGCTGAGAGTTCTGCTCGGCTCATATCTCTGTAGCAGATCTGATAAATACACTGGTCCCACACCAGTAAGACAATTTTGGACCAGTAAGAACACCTTAAAGTCTGTAACTGACTGGTAATCAGTGTAGGGACCTCAGAATGCGGGTGGTCAGAACTCTGGCAGCAGCATCCTGAATCAGCTAAAGCTGTTTAATGGTCTTTTTTTAGAAGTCCAGTTAAGAGACCGTTGCAGTAATCAATCCCACTGGAGATAAAATATTGTAAGAGGTAACGGACCAAGTTAGTTAGAGAGATTGTGCAGGTTACGGCCCGAGTCGCTTGGAGAGATTGTGGAGTGTCAGTTTGGAAGGTCAGGTCATGATGACTTGAGAGTTAAGCTGAAATTTAGTTAAATATGGCAGCCCTTCATCTAAACAGATATGTCGATAAGCTAGGCAGATATACAAATTGAGATGGAGGAGTCGTCAGGAGAAAAAGACAAATGAGCAATGGTAAGAGAAACCATGTGCCGTGAAGAGAGAGAGAAGAGGTCCAAATATTATGCACTGAGGAACAGTGACGACTGGTAAGAGTTTGAAACATCCCCTTTCCATGACACTTTGAATGTTCTTCCTGTTAGTTTGGAGTAAATAAATATTTATTGTATCGAAAGATTTTAAATATACAGCTTTGTATTTATGTATAAATTTGTATGTATTACAGCCAATAAAAAGGGCAACATGAAACTTCTCTATATATTGTAACTGCTATGTTAACATTACTAACAAACTATTTTCATTCATTCATTATCTCTTGCTTATTCCTTTATGAGGGTCGAGGTGGGTTTCCCCATGCCCATCCAGGGGAGAACGTCTTGGGCGTTGGGCAGATACACCCAGGACAGAGCGTCAATCTATTGCTGGGTACACACTCACTCACACAGCCACACACCCATACACACACTATACAGGGCAATTTGGAGCATTTAATTTACCTTGAATCTATGTTTTTGGAATGTGGGAGGAAACCAGAGAACCCGGAGGAAACCCACACAAACAGGTAGAACATGGAAACTTGCTACGTGCTAACCACTAAGCCACTGTGCCGCCCACAAACTATTTTTGGATTTAAGTAAATAATTTTTTATTTTGTTATGTTAGTTAAGTTATATATTTCATGTTCCCCATATCAGTGCAACAATGTCTGCAGTGGGATATCTGGACTGAAATCACGTTATGCAAACTAACTGCTCTGTTTCATATGTTTCAGTGAAGTGTTCAGACTGCATTCAAATATCCCATCAGGGCAGGGGGAGGGGAAGGGGGGGTGTATGGGGAGTGGGTCATGCTGTGTAAACAAACTTTTGTTTCTATCTTGTTTTACACAGAAAGTGTGATGCAAAGGTAACTTTACAACACACACATGCACACACAAACACACACACACACACACACACACACACACACAGAGCGGAGACAGTGCTGGCCACTCCATTATAATCAGAATTTATTAAATGTCTTTTCTCTTTGACCCATTGCAATCTTTTTTTTGGCCACTTTTTCTTGGTAACTCTGCCATGACATTTACTTTTAGTCACTTAGCAGACGCTTTTATCCAAAGTGATTACAAATTAGAGAACAACACAAGTCAGTATTTTGTACTGGAGTGAGAACTGGCGCCTCGGTAAGTTGGAATCACCAGGCGACATTCGTCACTAGAGTGTAGTGAACGAGTTGGAGTGTATTTAGTAAAGATGGACTGAAGATAAGTGGGGGCAGATCCAGTCAGTGACTGTCCTGTATGCCAGAGTCAGTACCTTGTACTGAATGCAAGCAGCTACAGGAAGCCAATGTAGCGAGATGAGTAATGGAGTGACATGAGTTCGCTTTGCCTGGTTGAACACGAGTCGGGCTGCGGAGTTTTGAACCAATTGCAGAGATCTGATTGTTGAATTTGGGAGACCGGCAAGAAGAGCGTTACAATTGTCGAGCCGGATAGGATGAGGGCTTGGACCAGCAGCTGAGTAGCCTGTTCTGTTAGGAATGGTTTGAATTTCCTGATGTTATACAGAATGAATCTGCAGAAACGGGCCGTTTTCGTGACCTGATCTGGAAGTTTAAGGTGATTATCAATTGAAAAAACATGATTACGAACCGAGTCAGTTGGAAAGATTGTGGAACCCTCAATTTGGAGGTTTAGGTCATGATGAACTGAGGTTTTAGCTGGAATTATAGTAGCTCGGGCTTTCATTCAAACAGATATGTTGGTGAGGCAGGCTGATATCCGATTTGAGATAAAGGGGTTGTCAAGGGAAAAAGCCAAATGAAGCTGAGTGTCATCAGCATAGTAATGGTAAGAAAAAACATGTGCCTTAATGACGGTGCCCAGCAATGACATGTATAATGAAAAGAGGAGGTGTCCGAGTACTAAGCCCTGCGGGACTCCAGTAACTACTTGTTAAGGGTTAGAAAGATCCCTGTCGAAAGACACTTGAAAGGTTCTGCCTGTTAGATAGTAATGAAGTCCAGCTTCCTGAAGTCACTTCTTGACCATTGATGCTGACACTGGTGTTTGACTGGTTCCATTTAGTGCAGCTGTCAGTTGACAGCCTGTGAAACGTATTTCTCTTAAACTGCACACTGTAAGATATTTATTTTCCTGCACAGTTGTGCATCGGGGCCTCCCACTCCTTTTTCTGTCCTTGTTAGAGCCAGTGTGCGTCACTCTTCAAGGGAGTAGTTAACAGCAGGGTATGATATTTTCAATTTCTAGGCAATATCTCGCATTGAGTAGCCTTCAGAATCAGAATTAATTATACTTTATTGATCCCCGAGGGGAAATTGCAGATGTTACA
>JAOUQT010000033.1:7754827-7766015 GCA_025769995.1 Xyliphius kryptos
TATATAAATCGCAGTTAACACAAATATCTAATAAGCCAATATCACATGGCCACAAATCAATGCACTTATGCATGTACAGGTGGTTAAGACAACTTGCTGAAGTGCAAATTGAGCATCAGAATGGGGAGTCATGCAGAGTGAAATTATTTTGCAATAAAATAATTAATACATATAAGTATTGGTGTTTTTTTTATATTTTTCATAAATTTGATTCAATTGTAAATGCTTAGTATTCATAGTATGTTCAACTGTACAAGGTGTGTGAGGTTCTTTCTAATGTTCCACCCCAGAACATTATATGTGCCCTTTTTTACCTAAAACACCTACCCATTTAATGGTCTCTGCACAGTATACCGATGTAGTTATGAAAATGTATGTAAAGGTGGGAGTGGTGTTTGTGACTAGAGAATTCAATGAGATGGTCAAGGAAAAAGTTTACCTGTACTTAAGGGTGGCATGCAGAGTATCAATTGCAGAGGGCATAAAATAACACATTGAAGATTTGGGAGAGAGTTGTGGACGCTAGTCTTGGACGGTATGTGACTGTGAGCAGCGATATGGTTTCATGCCAAGAAAGAGCACCACATATTTTCTTCGAAGATGTGATGGAGAAGTATAGAGAAGGCCAGAACGTGCTTCACTGTGTCTTTGTGGATTTAAAGAAAGCTTACGATAGTGTGCTGAGGGATCAACTGTACAAGGAGCTTGGAAAAGAGGTGAAGAAGAGAGTACAGGTATGATGGAGTGGATGGCGAAAAGTGTCAGGAGTCATGTGTGACTAAAGTGTCAAAGCAAAAGTGAAAGGAAAGACAGTAATAAGACCAGCCTTGTGGTATGGTTTAGAGAAATTAGCACTTACTAAGAGACAGAAATCAGAGCTGGATGTGGCAGAGCTTAAGGTTGAGGTTCTCGCTGGGAGTGACCATGATGGACAGAATTAGGAATGAGAACATCAGAATGACAGCACAGGTTGGAAAATTTGGAGCCAAAGTTAGAGAGGGCAGAATAAGATCATTTGGACATGTTCAGAGGAGGGACAGTGGATATATTAGTAGGCAGGAGGCAGAGAGGAACACCAAAGAGGAGATATACTGTATAGATGTGGTCAGTGTAGATATGCAGGTAGCTGGTGTGAGAGCAGAAGATGCAGAGGTCGGAATAAAAGATTGACTTACTGTGGCAACCACTGATAAAGGGAAAAGAAGTATATAAAATATATAAGTAAATTTCTATACCAAGGCAAAATTCAATAAAGATGAATAAAGAGTACAGTAAAGATGATAGTTCATGATCTCTGGGACTTACATTTACACAAACATGATAGATCATCTACTATTTAAAGTGTACACAGTGTTAACGCTACAGGTATCTAGAGTCTATCAAGATCTAAATCTGAGTAACAAACCTGTTTTGGATTTCTTAGAATTTACTGACCACTTCTTTTTAAACTACACAACAGGAATTTTGCAATGTTTTGGCTTACAACACCAAATGAGCCATGCCAGAGGACAGAACTAGTTCTGTGTGTTTATAGAGTTTTTCTCTTTCTGATAAAACAGATCATGTTTATAGTAGCGTAAAGTCTTTTTGGTTTCCTTTATAACATGTTGCTATGTCTGTGCATATACCTAAAACTATTCTAGACTAGACTGCAACTTGGGTACAACCATCATTTACATCTCATGCTGCTGTTTATCGCCTAGTGTGAGACCCAGGAAATGTAACAGCATGGCAGTTTTTGACTTAACACCTCCTTCTGCTTTTTACTCAATGAAGTTTATTAGGTTGCCCAGTGAGCATCCTGTCAGTAGTTGCTATTTGGAAGTACATTATGTCTCTAAAATCCACAGTGACTCCAATAAGAGCTTCCCAATCACTGCTGAGAGCCACTGCTGCTCCATAGCCTATTCGAGTAGGATTTAAAAGCGTGATTCAAGCCCTACGCTGAATCCGTCAGATTAACAGAGTGTGGTCTGGATCCTCAAGCTCCTAGCAAGGCCAATGTTCCCCTTAGAGACAAGGGGGAGCCTCTATTGTTAAGACAAAGACACTCTCTGCTGGAGGATCTTAGGGCTCTTTTGTTTGCAACTGGGCTTGAGAAAGGTTTTGAGAGGTAATGAGGGCTATGGACTGAAGGGTGCGGAGTACTCCTTAGGCCTTAGCTCTCCTGCAATAAGCAGATAATTACACCACCGTTTGGAGTAAAATTATCTTTGGGCTCAGGCAGAGGGCACAAGGTCGTGTTTTGACCTGACCGTGTGGCTGAAATGACCCTTGGCAGTAGGCTGCAGCATAGGTTGATAGCACCCAGGAGCCCTAAGAACAGAATGGCCAAGATACTATTAACATGACTGATCTCAGGGTAAACATGGCAAAACAAGAGATTACTGAAAAATTAAACATCATATTTGTTCTATACTGCAATAATCACTATTGAACAGATTGACGAATCAAGTGGATTGTATTGAAAATACATATTCAGAGGTTTGATTATTTCCAAGCTTATTCGAATATTAGGAAATGAGTGAAATGGTTATGATTAGTAAAGAAAACTAATCCCCAATCTGCAATGACTATAATGGTATTACCTGAATAATTTTGTGTCTATATTTGAGTAAGTTAATGTATATATAGGTTTATATAGGATATATGGGTGTGTAAGTACTGTACACACAGTGCTCAGCATAAATGAGAGCACTTCTTTAAAAAGTATCTCAGTAATAAAAGAAATTCAAAATTGTGACAATAAATCCTTTATAGATTTTTTCGACCTATTACCATTGAACTTATAAGAAATAATATAAGATTACATAATCTTCAGTTTAGCTCTGATGAAATATCTGATTACATTATTTACAACTACTACATATAATATTTAGTGACTGACATGATGGTTTTCTTCTTAATTAGAATTGTAGAACCTTCGCGATGTAACCCAACATGGTAACATTTCGATTTTTTGTGCAACAATTAATTGTAATCAATGGCCCACACATACATATATATATATAATATTCCTTCAGAGATACAGCTTATCAGATGCAGTTTAAAAAAAAAAAAAAAAAAGCTGGTGCGCACACACATTTTATTTGGTTTATGAAAGGCGCGCTGTTCCCAAGTTACACAATAAAGTAATAAAAGGCCTTTGCTTTCAGATTATAACTCAAAATGGCAGATTGAAAGCACACTGAGAGACTCCCTTTGAGATCTGGGATGTCACAGATGCCCTGGCACCTCATTTATTTTCATCAGGACCAATGGGCCTTGCAGCATTGTGTATCTACCTCCAACTGAGCCAAAACACTTTGCCTAGCAACATGCAGCCCTGCAGGGCATACCATGGACTACAGCGTTCAGCAAATTACACATGCACACACACACGCATACAGACATTCACCCAGTTGTATGTATGCAGTAATTATGCAGGGCTGTCTCAATATTTTTATATGGTAGTTCATTTTCACTTTTTGTTCTGCCCCCCCCCCCCCTTTCACTTTCTCTCTCTGTGCCCTATTCATTTATTTATTCTTTCAATTTTTCTGTCCCACTCTCCCAAATAACATTAGGTAATGAGAGGCGTCATGCCCTACAATACTGAATAATATAGGCCCTTCGACCCTGTGTTACCTTTCCTCCCAGCATGCCTGCCCTTTTCACTATGCTTGCTTTCCTTATAGGACAGCTGCAGCAGGACAAGACAACCATAGCAAATCCTGAAGAAAGCTCAATCAGAGGGGCTGTGAATAGGGACCAAGCTGGATTTCCCTACCAGCCAATAAAATGTTTCCCCCAGGGCACTTAATTCATAAACACTCACTCAATCATCCACACATACAAACATGCATACACACATATGAACACAGATTCATTGTCAACCTCCACGATAAGTGTGTGCCAATATTCTTTTGATTTAGTGCACAACACAGCAGGGTTGTTGTATCGGGGTTCAGTGTAATTTGAGGTTGTGACCCCTTCTGGCTTAGTGGCACATGCCCACTCATTTGAGGGCATGATGCAGGCCGAACTACTCACCACAGGGAATACAAAGTGGAGCGATGGAATCCCAGAATGTTCCCATGCATGGCTGTTTAGCTTAATAGTAAAGGGTCTCTTCTATTTTGAACGAGCTGAATAGCAAGTCAGCCAGACTCATTGTCAGAACATAATTCTCATGTTAAAAAGTATAAGAATTAATAAATGTAAGCATTTCCCACAGGCTAAACAGGATACTGCTCTTAAGCTATTGTACACTGAATAAAAGAGAAGCAAAGACAACTCAAGCAGTGTATCACAATTGTGTCTTGTGACAGCAGCAATCAACTTAACTCCTATGTTTCCAGAGTTTCAATTCTTATGGCGAATTTTAATCAAGTGTCATAGCAGCACGGACACAACTGGAATAGTAACACAAAACCCTTCACACTGAATCCATTCCTCATTGTAATGCAGCAAAAAACTGTCACCCACAGCAAAAGCACTTTTCAGCTCAAAGCTAAGACTCTTCAACATCAATGTGTCACCTCTGTGAACACTTTAGATCCAGCAATGGCCAATCAGTGTGGCTGTGAAAGGACACCAGTCTATTGTTACAGTATCAGCGCAATAGGAGGCAGGCCAGGCAAGCCCCTCAGAGAGTACAACACAAGAATTGCTGCTGGTGACCAGACCGAAAAGGGCTGGCAAAGGAGGGTCCACTGCCCAGGCCCAGACACTCCCATCTCTCTCTGTTCCTGCCTGGCTGTATTGTAAATAGGGGCCTCAAAGGGGTAAGACAAAAGTGCGGCTTGGTGTAGGCTGTTTTGAGCTCCATGGAAGGCTGTTCAGAGTGAGTGCCGATCCTGTTCCATCTTTTTTTGTGGGAGAGAGTGGCGGAGGCACCGATGGGCGGCGGCGTGACGGATGGGCTTTGGGTCACCAATGCTTTTGTGCATGGCGGTGTGTGCTTGAATGGAGGACGTGCTGCCTCTCTCCCTTCATGGCCCCCAGAAACTGAAGTTGGGGGCAGGATGCAAGGAGGGGTACAGGGGGATTTGATTATGGGTCTGTGAAGGGGCTATAACACAATGAATTAGTCTGTATGCTTACTCCAGTTCCATCATGTGGCGCTGTTTTTTCAGAATATACTCTATTTATATTTTAAAAGATTATTGCAGATAAAGTATCATTCATTAATTGTAATTCTGTATTATAGTCCTTTAATAAGTATGATAGTTAGTATGCCATTACCTGAAAAGTTCCTTAAAATATGACAAAGTTCTATTTTATCCTGTTAAACCCTTAAAAAAATCTAACGTCAAACTCAATAATCAGTTAAAAAAACTACTGATTTGTCAGGTGCAATTGTCCCTTTTCAAAAATTAATTTATACTAAACCCAAAAGACTCCTTCAAACCCAGGAGAAATATGGACAGGCAGCAATAATGAGATAACATTCATTCAAATACATACATAAAGGAGCAGTCACAGATGAATGAGATAAGCTCCCTATTGCTTAATAAAGGACTGGTTCTTGCTCTTGTCACCAGTGCAGAAGTCAACGGGAGAACACATTGGCATGCATACTAATAATGTATCTGCATCCCTGGGGCCCACAACTTTTGTTCTCGGATCTTGGGCCACCATTTGAGCCTCAGAGGATGTCTCTCTCTGCTGGCAAATGGAATTGTCAGTAACCCTGCATCCCTGTAGCCATGACAGTCAACAGAGCAGGTTTGTGATACTTTGACGGGTGGAAGATTAGCATTTCCTGCTTGTAGCCTTTTGTCTGGCACTAAAGGGAAGGTATGTTTGCCATTTGCAGTAGTGAGAAGTGTGGCACTCATTGACTGTCCCTCTGCAAGGGTTGTTGCCCATCACAATGACTCCACACTGGGATCACGGACTGCACTGCTGAGGCTGGAATGAAGCTACGTTTGTTCTATTGATAAGGATGACATGCAGGTTATTTGCAGATGCAGGGGGCATGTGAGGTTTGATCAGGGAGGAAACTAGGGCTCGGATCAGATGTAAAATTGACAAGCTTTAAAGAAAGGAAGACCCCCCAGTAGGGACATTCCTCAGTGTAAGGTGCAGCTCTTAGTAGGTGGCAAATTGATAGCTTGATGAGAGGCATGGGTTTGCTTCAATCATGTTCGAAAGAAAAGGACTTTGGATTGTTTTATTTGTTAACTTTATAAGTTTTGCCAAGACATATTTCTGTAATCCAAAACAGATGCACAAGTGTTTTATTAAATATAAGAATGCAAGTTTAAAGATACATTGTGGAGACAGCATGTCTTTCTGGGGTTTGATGGACGGAATATTAGCATTTTCCCCATGAAAGGAAGGTATGTTTGCTTTTTTGAACAAGTGAAAGTGTGGCACACATTGACCTCCACAGGGGGTGTTGCTTATCACAATGACTCCTGCCTGGGCTTATAGACTTCACTTACCATTGTTTTCAGGTTAAATAAGATGGTGAAATATTTGTGTCAGTTTAGGCTCAGAGGAGTTTAATGTAAGAGGAAGTGGGTGCACTCCTAAGGGAATTGCACATACCCACTTCCCCTTGTTTAGACATTCCTCAGTGAAAGGTGCAGGGCAGGTGATGGAAAGGCCTGAGGAGGGCTTGGCAAACATTCTGCTTAAAGTATGTATATGTATGCTTAAAGTAAGTACGTGTATGCTTACAATTGTCATTGTTTGTTGTTCTTATAAAGTTTGTGCTCCTTTGTATTAGAGTCAGGTTTAATGTATGGAAGAATCACTATAAATACTAATAACTAAAAGGTACAAGTGGTAAATCATAAAGGACGGAGGAAATTCACAGCTGGTCAATAGATATGAATGAGATTTTTTGCCAAATATAGAAGTATTAAAGAATATTGGCTGCATTTAAAAACTTTTAATTATAATTATAAGTATTATTCTGCACAATGGTAATTGCCAACAATTCAAAAAAAAAAAAAACTATTTGCTGTAATATTGATTTTGTTACAATGTGGACCGAGTTACTGTTGTCCCACCACATTACTTGCTTTAAACAATACCTTCGTCTCTCTGAGTATCTGTCTCACTTTTAAAAAAACTAAATAATGCATATGTTAAACGGGAAACTCCAGAAACTCCAAATTAAATACCATTAGCAATCATATATGTTAGATGAACATCTCCTTATAAAAAGCCTTAATTCATTCATTTTATTTTCACTTAATCCACATGGGGTTACATGCCAGCCATTGCCCACCTGGCAACTCTTGGAGCAAGGGCATGAACAACCCTAGACAGGGTGCCAATCCATTATTGGGCATATGCTCACACACTAAAGAGCACTTTAGAGACTCCAATTAACCTCACATGCATGCCTTTTGAATGCGGGAGGAAACAGAAGTACTCGGAGATAATGCGTAAAAACGGAGAGAATATGCACCCTCCACACAGAAATTTCCAGAGTCACCCCACCATGGGATTGAACCCGGGTATTTCTTGCTGTAAGGCAACAACACTACGTACTACACCACAGTGCAGCCTTTATGGAAAGCATGACAATATAAATTATTAAAGTTATTCAATTTCATTTGCAGTCTTTGCAAATTTGTCTTCTATGAAAAGAAAACTGCTGACATCTGCAAAAGCTTCAGTTCCAACTCATCAGGTAAACCCTATCCCTCATGTAATTCTCTCCCTTCATTAAAGCATTTTTTTTTACTTTCTCAGCAGATGAAATCCTACATGTGACCCTGTCCTGCAACACTACAACCTGTTCAAGATCCACTACATTCCTCAGTGTATCAAACTATTTCACCTGACCTCCTACCATTCACCACCTACATCATCAACTCACTGTTATCTGGTTATGTGCTTTTCTTATTCAATAGAGCAAGGATCTCACCTTTACTGAAGAAACCCGATATCAAAAACTACAGACCGGTATCACTTCTCTCTTTCTTCTCTTTCTTTTACATAACAACCTCCAAGATAAAAACCAGTCTGGCTTTAAAGCGGCACACTCTACTGAGACAGACTTCCTGGCCGTCACTGACAGTTTGCACGCAGCTCAATCAGCCAAACTGACTTCCATCCTCATCCTCCTGGACATCTCAGCAGCATTCTATACAGTTAACCATGAGACCCTTTTGTCCATCCTTGGGAGACTTAGAATCCAAGGAACAGCTTGGTGATGGTTTGCTTCCTACCTTGTAGACAGGTATTCCTACCTTGTATCTGGTATTGTGGAGAGTCCTCTTTTGTTCTCACTCTACACTCACTCTCTTGGTGAGGTCATATACTCACATGCCTTCTCATATCTCTGTTATGCTGATGACACCTAATTAATTCTCCCCAGACAAGAAGGAGGTGCTATTCTTTCCAGATAACGCTTGTACCCATCAGGACCTTGTCCTCTCTATTGACAAGGTCAAAATCTCCCCATCTACCATGTTCAAATGGCAGAGTCTGTAGCTATCTTCAAACGAACCACTTATTCCCCACATACTTTAAGTAAACCCATTTTTTCCTGCTGAAATCCCCCCCTTCCCAAAAGAGTGGATGGTAATGAATAAATGATGTGAAGCATGCTGACATTTGTAACTGGGAAATCATCTGCCCTTCTTACACTAAACCTAACCATTCTTCCATTCTTCTAACAGTTCTCTGTCATTTTTACCTGATTGTAGATAATCTGTCCATAATCATAGGTTTGGCAATGAAACTCACCCCACTTCACCTTAACCTATACCTTTCTCAGGTAAAAATGTTTTGAAATTAATAAAAACACATGTTTTACAAAGATATTATATATTAACTGAATGTCATCTCTCAAAGTGTGTTAATGCTGTAAATACAATATCATTACACAAAGTAGGGTGACTTTATTTATTTATATTTTATTTGTTTATATTTATTTATATTTGTTAGTATATGTACACTTTACAATTATCTCATGCATCACATGGAATACTATCATAGCTAGCTAGCCTTTTAATTAGCTAATAAAAACTACAATGCTAAGACTACTATTTTAAACTAAAGCAAGCTTTGATTGTGATGCATTGTGCGCAAGTTTTAATTCATCCAATTATATTTTAACACAGATTACTATTAAGATGAATATAAAATTATTTTAGATTTACAAACTGTAATGAGCCACACACAGATAATTGGAAACAATAGCATTCTTACAGTCTAACAAACAAAAAGGCACAGAGTGAAGGGACAAAACAAAATGGAGGAACAAAAATACAGGTTTTTTTAGGTCTGTATCTGTGTGTGTCATTATAAACCAGATGTAAGTTTATGGCTACTCAAGGAAAAAGACTGTAAAATAAAAATGAACTTTCTGCTCAGGTTTAACACTAAACAAGGTAAGGACTTACTTGGGTTAATTGTCTTTTATGTGCCGGGGGGAAAATGCTGCAGAGACATATCTGAGTTGAACGACATGAAAAACAAAATAGTTTAAGTGTGTGGCATGATCATTTTCAAATATATCAGATAAATAAAATCATTTACACAACAATGCTTAGTCATAAATTTGAAACGTCAATGGTACCAATTTATTAATGAACTATATAACACTCCTGGAAAGCAAGACACAGAAATAAATTGAGACAAATCTGGATGTTTGTCTTCTGTGTGTCCTTGATGATGGACATTCATTTCAAACTGAAATTCACGGAGAGACAAAGAGCTCTTGGTTCATATCTGAATAGCGTTACTGAATATCATATATGCCTTGAAAAGAAATTAATATATTTATAGATAAATGAAAACATATTAAAGCACAGCAAATAGTAATAGAGAAAAATCTTTATATGAAAAGTGGCGTCTGTTATGTAATATGCTACATTGTTTATTGCATGCCAAACATTTCACTATTAATTTTGATGATATTTTAATATTTGGAAATAAACAGTCATTATACTGTATATTAACTCATTATTGTATATTGTACTGTACATTTGCTTATGCCAGTTTCTCTTATAATATTTTTCAAAATCCAATTTGGACCCACTCCTTTGCAATCTACGCAGACCACCCAACTTCCTGTTTACTGAGCTTTTTATTCTATCACTGCCTTATAAAATTTTTATTCCATAGACATTGTGCCCCATTGAAAGAGCCAGGGGTTGGCTTATGAGACTTAAACTCCAGTTATGCTCTCATAAACCCTGAATCTAAGGTTTTATTAGGTGTAACTATGAAGCAAAATTTTAGAGGGGGAGGTGTTTGAATACAAGCCCTGGTGTGCAGTAAGTCTGTTGATAAACTGTACTATGTGACATTTTTGGTTTCCATTTGTAAGCTTGTATAAAGTAATTGGCTGGCCTAAATCTTTTTAGTATTAATTAATATTATAAATTTGCCTTCTTCACATAATATCCCTATGTTCAATGTTTGCTTAAACATTTTCCTTATCTTCCTCACACATGCCTGAATATATTTGGATTTTATAAATGAATAAAAAATGTAATATTAACAAAAAGGCAAATTATTTACCTAAACATTTACACACACTATTATTCACTAGAATTACTTTAATTTAAATAGACTGAATGTCATATGTTTTATTGCAGTCTTTCCTACACCACACAAGTATGTGATTGCAGCAGCTAACTGTACACCCTATAAAAAACTTATCCCCAATGTTAGTGACCTATATACCCAGGTGCTGATATTTCTAGTACCCTAAATATGGTTTTATTTCTATGACCCCAGTGCTCTATGATAACGAAGTATTATACAAGTACTGACATTCATATCAAGTAGTCCGAGGGGGCTAAATTTCCGTGATGCTACCTGTGCTGATTCTAAATTGCTGGTACCTGAATACAGTGATGCAGTGTATCTTACACTCAGTGTCATATAAACTCAAGCCCATATAAAGTTTGAATATTCTGTTTTCTATATGCCCAGTGCCCTATAACGTTCTGTCCCTTTTTTCCAGGTAATTATATTCTAGTGCCATGAATTTCCTGAAGCCTTATGGTTTAGTACCCTGTAACACTAGTTTTATTTGTTAAGTAAAATATTTTAACTAAATTAGGACCCCCTTTTACACACTAATCTATAATCAGGTTCCTATTTTCCAAAAGCCCAGCATCCTTAAGTTTGTATAAATTATTTATAGTGATCAACATTCCCATATAGACCGCTATATTCCTTTTGTGAGGAAAACACTGGTTACACCTGCAGTATCAAGCACCACCCC
>JAOUQT010000033.1:7770232-7780848 GCA_025769995.1 Xyliphius kryptos
GACAGGGTTGTTCTTTCAATATTTGGCTGCACCCAGTGACCAGCTTCAGCCATTGTAAGACCATGATTTATAACATGGTCCACAATTGTTGACCTTATTTCATCTGGGACAAACCTATAGGCATGGACTTTTCTACGACTTCCTCTGTTTTGTCCCCTCAGCCTTCCACCTCACAGCCTTACCCCTCTTCTTGGCTGTTCACTCTGTACATGGCCTAGTCTTTCCATTGTAAGACTTTGTGACACTGCAGTGTTTTGTGTCTATATATATTTGTCAGTTGAAGATTTATGAGATGCACCTTTGACCTATGGGTGAAAACTGCTTGACCACTGGTTGCCATTCACAAATTAACAGTTCTTAACTGAAAGCCAAGATTCACCTGAGAAGAATTGAATCAATTTAGGATAAAATACGCCAATTTACCAAAAATCTTTCATAGAAATGTACAAATCATGCATGACAACATGTTCAGCACTTTGCATGTAGTGACCTATTCAATGACATAAAGTCTAAATATTTTGGAAAGCAAGACAATTCAACAGACAATCAGTAGAACACAACAAGACAAAAGCAATTGATAATGCAAATATCAGCAGACTATTGTACATGACCATTTGCATGAAAGTACAAAAGCATTTGCAAAATGTGAAACACAATGCTATTATGATGTGCACAAGTGACAAGGAAACGTGGAGACTGAATAAACAGTTTTGAGAATTTTCATTATGATCTGAGAGATGTACGAAATCTACTAAGAAAAACTGTAAAACAAATATTCAATTAGCCAATCACATGGCCGCAACCTAATGAATTTACGCATGTAGGGATGGTTAAGACAAAATGCTGAAATGCAAACTGTGCATTAGAATGGCGAAGAAATTTGATTTAAGTGTCTTTGAACGTGGCATGCTTGATGATGCTGGATGGACTACTGAGTATTTGGAATTTTCACACACAACCATTGCTAGGGTTTGCAGAGGATGGTTCAAGAGAAAATATCCAGTAAGCGGCATCTGTGTGGACGAAAATGCCTTGTTGTTGTGAAAGGAAAATGGGCAGACTGGTTTGAGATAATAGAAAGGTAACAGTAACTCAAATAACTACTTGTTTCAGCCAAGTAATATAGAATACCATCTCTGTTGAAAGTATGCCCTGAAGACAGCTCTAAAGGCAAAAGTGGATTTTACTAACATGTTGTACCTAATAGTGTACCTAATAAAAGTGGCTGGTAAGTGTATATGTCAATGGGTTGTGTCTACCTCTATTAAAGCACAGTATTTTGTGACTCAGGTATAGTTATTGCACAAGTCATATGTGTAATTCCATAAAAGAGATTCATTAATATTAGAAAAACTAAACCTCACTCATCAAGAGCTACACATGTAAATATGGCAAGACTTCACAATGAGTTACTAAAATCAAGATTATAGAAGAAGAAGGTCTGTGAGATGGAACTTAAATTCAGTATTGTGAATCTCTGGTGGTTTGAGTGAAATTGAATAGTGACTTTAATTATTTTGTAACTTGACGTTCTTAAGAGTTTGAACCTGTGCAATCGTCTTTTCCATGAATAACACTTAAGCATGTATTGAATACTTGTATTCTATGTCGCTCAGCTAATTAGTTAGGCACGTCATGTTATATGCCATCATCGCGCCATGATGGTTGGCTGCATAGATGTGTCAGCTTTCTCCAATTCCCCCGCCCTCACATTGCTTTCCCCTAATAATCCAGTCCATGTTGTGATGTCCATTCTCGATATTCTTGGTCTTTTAAATCTTTTGACTCTTTACAAATCCTGTTATTGCATTTCAATTTTGTAGACTTGCTCATTGGTCATCATCTTCATTAACAACTTCCAAAGGCACTAGTCCTTAAACACCTGAATATGTCTTTCTTCTTCCTTCGTCAGTCCAATTCATTATATAAGCTAGAGCATATAAATTAGGATTTTGTCCTGAAATGGATGACTGCGATTGAGGTTGAAGTCAATCATCTTGAGCTTACTGGATTTAAGCACATAGTGGTACATCTGTCATAAATAAAAGGATATTATTATTATTATTATTACATATCATGTACAAATTAGTGAGTACAAATGTAATTTTTGTCCTTTTTTCTAATGTCAGGCTGCAGTGTGTTTGATAACTGTAAAAGATGTAATAATGGCACATGGAAGGCAAAGGACGATTTCTATGTCGCTGGAATTTACTGCACTGAGTGTCGCCAGGGATGGTCTGGAGGAGACTGTCTGAGTAAGTGTACTGTTCTCGCACATATTTCAATATTTATGATGTTGATTTTTCCTTTAAAAATATTTGCTGTCAATTTATGATCATGTCTATTTTTTTATTCTTCAGCATGTGGAGAGGTTATACGCAGGCCTCAAGGGCATGTAATATTGGAGACTTATCCAACCAATGCCAAATGTGACTGGATAATATATGTCAGCAAAGGGTTGACCTTGGAATTCAGGCAATGCTCCTATCCCTGAATTAACCTAATGTCATGCTCACTTATTATAGACCTCAGTTATTTGATGTAATGTTTTTTTGTCTTACAGGTTTACAATGCTTAATCTGGAATTTGATCACAGGTGTCGCTACGACTTTATAGAGATCAGAGATGGCGACAGCATTCATTCACCTCTGATTGGCAGATACTGTGGAGATATAATCCCGCCACCAATCAGGAGCACAGGAGAATCACTGCATATCCATTTTGTAACAGATGGATACAATAATTATGATGGTTTCTCTGCAGCATTTCACGAAATCTCAGGTGCAGTTTAAAACAACAGGTATCTATGTGCCTGGTTAAAACTACAGACAGTACTGTTATTACAGAACACAACATATTTCCTTACTAGCATAGATTTTTGTGTTTGTAGGGTGCAACTCCAATCCGTGTTTGAATGGTGGTATTTATCAATGGATACAATTAAATCTTTCCGCTGTTCTTGCCAATCAGGGTTTACAGGCCTACAGTGTGAAAACAGTAAGTATCACAGACTACTGAAATAATGAAATGCTGTATAAGAATCTCCACCAGGGAAAAAGCCCTGCCCACCCTTATCTGTCCATCAACAGAAAACTTTGTGTTAAAAAAACAAGTTAAGACTACTTTTTCATGACAGATAGCATGTCCTTTCCGAAAGAAACTAATGGCATTTTATTCATGAATAAAATTTGATTGCTGTTGGCTATCATTGGGTTTCTTTTTAATGGGGTCAGGGCAATCACTGAGATGAAACAAGCAGCATGTTCCTAGTTCATGTGAAACCTTTGCTTTGGTGACGTTTTAGACCATTATAGTGAGTAATTTTAACATAAGAGACTAGCAATCTGGCTTTCTCCCATTGAAGAGAATCGCCTAAACTGCCTTTGAGCAAAGGATGCCACTCTCTGTCTCCGTCATACTCTTATTTATGCATGGCTAATAGAGATCAAAACTCTCTTTATAAAATAGGATATGTTGTGGTAATACCTTATATACAAAGCTAGATCCCCCCCCACAAAATAAAAAGGCTCACTCAAACTTGACATCCTGGCTCCACCTCCATGTGTAATGAATATAACCTTGTGTGTGTCATGTCATATCATATGCTGTCATTGCCTTGCGATGGTGTGTAATATAACATTAAATAAATATTAAACCAAACCTGCATTTTTTTAGTTTTTATAATGAAACAAGCTGTTAGCTCTATTTTTGATGCTTATTAATATGACAATAATTTACAATATAGAGTAGGAGAAGCTTTTATAATTGAGAAGGAATAAGTTAGCCGTATATTAGATGTATCTCCAACCTAACTACTATAGCGGGCTTCTGAGTTATGGCTTGCTGATGAAATAGAAATTAAAGATTTATATGACAGATGCATATTATATTGCAGACATGACAACATAGGCTATTCTTTTAAAGGAGCGCAGGCATGAAAATAAAATAATCCCTCATGTACATACAGCCAAGTCTTATCATACTGTCTAATTAGATATGCTAGCTGGCTTGCTAGTAGCAAGATATTTGCTTTTCATTCTTAACTAAAAAAGCTAAACACACAAGGTCCATTTTAAGACGATATGGTTAAAATCACACAGAATGATTAGCTACTTACATATCGTACCGTAGTTTTGGTTGAAACTAGGGTTGCCAGCTTTCACAAATGGACTGGCAGAAGAGATTGTGGGTTTGTGTTTACCTGAGAGGAAGTGGGGTGTGGAGGTGAGTTTTTAGGGTTGTCTCATAATAGGAAAGTTATAGAAATGTCCTAATTAGGCTGTTTTACCGTATATTATTTTCAGTCTTTATAATAATAAAATAGCAGAACTATGTTTTAGACAAAACAACATGTATAATGAACATAATGTAACATTTTTCAGTGGTGCAAAAACATTTTTAAATAATTCATCTTCACACTGAAAGAAATCTTTAAATGTACGAACAGCAAATTTACCATTTATTGAAATTTTTGGATAAGAACTTTGAAAGTACTCCATCTTCCTGTCTCTTTCTATGATTTTCTCCCAATGCATGCTGATTGATATCACAAATTCCTTTGTGACCTTTACAAAAAGTTCAAAGGGAGATGGTGCAATTGGCTTTATACTTGTTTTCTCTTATGCGTTTAGACATTTGTTGCCATTTTCCACCACTTCTTTCTGTATCTTTGTAGTCTTCTTTGCCAATGGACAAATGCTCTTGGTTGTTGCCATTTTTAATCTAGTGCCGTATAAAGGCATTTCGTAGCTACACTAAACAGCACCTGTGATTGGTCGTGAGACTGCTGGAATATGACAGCCAGGTTCAGTGATAGCAGCAGTCTCCTTTGGTTTCATACATATCACCCTGTCTCAGTCTAATCTGTCGAATTTCCCGTAGATGATATAATGTTGTCCATCTGTATGTTATCTCATGACACCACAAGTCCTTTCATTACATTCTTCAATGCTGCCGTGTTGTAGTAACATAACTTGCAGGGTTCGTTTTGGTTCAGGAACACCTTTCTTGTTTTGACCATCTTGTAGACTTGCTTTACAACATGGAATAGCACATCTCTTCATATAATCAGAGTTCTACTTTCAACTACAGAAAATGTAAGGGTTAAATAAAACCGTAGTTTTGGTCTATAAGTAAATTAACTGGAATATTATTGTTTGAGCTATTGTACATTTTTTCATTTAAATGACATGCGTTTAATTAAAGCCTAAGAGACTCAAAAAAATATAAGAAAGCCTATAAGTTATTTAAGTTATTTTTGATTGAATGTGATGGTAGTATTAAAAAAGGTTGGGCTAGGGTTCGGGTTAAAGATAAAGTTTACGTATAAATGCCCTTATGTTTCCAGTTGTTATTTAGAATATACTGTAATTCCACAAATTTGACTAAATTAAACCAATATTCTAATTAGCAGTAAATATAAATTTTTTGAAGAAACCCTGCTATATACTGTAGCATGCCATTCTAATATGACTACCCTCTTTTTGAAAAGCAGAATCTAGCTGTGTAACCCCTCAGAAGCCTGCTCATGGCGACCGTTTTCTGCTGTATGAGGATGGAGACATTGCCACTGGAGTTCAGTATCTCTGTTACAAACCTTACAAGCTCAGGGGAGTCTCAAAGAGAATGTGCTTGTCCAATGGCAGCTGGAGTGGGACAGCACCAACATGCACCAGGGGTATGAGCGACATGAATTCTGCTTAAACTGTGCATGCCTGGCCATTGAGAGTACATGACAAATTATTTTTCACCCTATGTGATGATGTGGGCACAAAGGCACAGTGGACTCACAGCTAGAAGATGACGGGTTCGAGCCCTGACTGGGGTAACTTGGGAAATTTCTGTGTGAATATTCTCCCCGCGTTAGTCTTTGTTTACTCTGTGTACTCTGGTTTCCTCTTACATTCCAAAAACATGCATTATAGGTTAATTGGTGTATCTAAATTGCTTGTTAGTGTGTGAATGTGTGTGTGCACCCTATGATGGATTGGGTTCTTCTGCCCTTGCGTCCAGAGATGCCGGGTGGGCACTGCCTTTAACGTGACCCTAAAACTAGGATTAAGCGGGTATAGAAAATGAATGATTGAATGTGATGATGTATAAAGTGTGAATTTGTCCCAGGCCAGTTCCTATATCTTTCAAGGTACTTTCTATATTAAGAAACCTGAAATATTGTGGAGGTTAACACAGTTAATTTCTCAAATACTTTGTAATTTCAGGCTTCCAACACTTTTATAAAAAGTTGGCATGGGCACTTTAGCTCTACAGGTGTCGTACATGTCATAATTTCATATTAAAACATTATTCACAAAAAAAGGAGAAAAAATAGGCAATGACATTTGCCATGGGCACCAACACAACCCCATACCATAACAGACCCAGGGTTTTGGACTTTTATAATAGATTAGATGGTCCTGTTCATCTTTGTTCTTGAGATCACAGCATCAATTTTGTCCAAAAAAAGATCTGGAATAATACATTTATGACAACAACACGTTTCCACGTTCCCAGGTTAGGCTTAGCCTTTGCTATATGAGCACTGAAATTCCCTATTTCCTTGCATCCTTTAATTTCATTATGCACTTTAGATGGAGAAAAATCTAAATCCCTTTTAAGCTTACTCTCACGCATTTATGGACAAATGAAATGAAGTTGTCTTGAAAAAAACACAAATTATTTGGGCTTCAGACTGTTCGTAGGCTTGTGGTTAAGGAACCAGCCTTTCGACCCTGTTGCTCCCAGGGTGCTGTGCTAGCTGCTCACTGCTCCGGGCACGTGTGCCCACTTCACCTGTGTGTGTGTATTCGTGTGTTACACTGCATAGATGGGTTAAATGCAGAGGACCAATTCCGCTGTGTGCAAGCATAGTGGCAAAATGCATCACTTTCACTAAATGTAAGATACACTGCAGTTTTTAAAAATGTATTTTCTTTAAGGTTGTAATCAGCTTAACAGCAAGCTACATCTCATCAATGTTCTTTTTCTTCTTCTACTATTATTCTAATTATTATTATTACAGCAAACATATTATTATTATTAATACTCATTGTAGTTTTACAAGGCTTAGCATATTACCATGTGTTCTATGTAAATACAGACACAGACATTATTAGGAAAACATGTCCCCTGTTATCACCTCTACCTCATGGAAACTCCATAAAAGTTCTTGGCTCAGATGGTGCTATCAAGAGTGTGGAATTCTCCTGCAATAATTCTTATGTTCTCAGTGGAAACCCCAAAAGAACATGCCAGCTTGATGGTAGCTGGAGTGGCACACAGCCACAATGCATCAAAGGTATCAATGATGTTTTAAACTTATTATAATATAATAGGTCATCCATTATTACTAACTCAGAACAGTCATGCTCTAATGACTGTGTTGCAGCTTGTCGGGAACCGAAGATTTCAAAGCTTGTGCATCAGAAGGTCCTTAAGCCACAGATTTCCTCAAGGTACACACTTATATTGTGTCTTTTTTTTTAAAGATGTGCCATGAAACTGATGAAAACTAATTAAACATACTGATTAGAAACAAATGGGCAGTTAATGAAAAAAATTATTTTAGAAAGAGTCCGGTACATAGGCTGTACTCCTACCTGAAGCCTGATGAAAAAGACAACAGCAGCATAGAGAAAGCACATGGTGATTTGCCCACTGGTTTTCACCACCTCTACACAAGCATTGAGTATGAGTGCATCTCTCCTCTGTACCAGTATTCTGGCAGTGCACGCCGTACATGTCTAAAAACTGGGAAGTGGAGTGGACGCCATGTCACTTGTTTTCCAGGTGGGGGCAGCACACACTCACACACATTCAGGAACAGATAATACTTTTTTATTCCAGAGGCTAAATGAACCAGCACTTTATGGGCTATATAAGCTGTTGCTGGGTGACGTGTTATAGAAGCCAATGAAAACTACAGATAAATGCAAATCGGCCTTTGGAAAATCATGGGTCATGTCATAATATCATTTTAACCTTATTAGATTTACATTAGATTCAGATTTATTGGCATTGTACATTGTAGAGGTACAGAGCTAATTAAATGCAGTTAGCATATTACCAAAAGTTTAAGACGCAGCATTTATTATATTACAGTTAGATACATGTCTAAATGGTACTATATAGATAAAAAATTGGTTAAGTTGTCTATTAAAGAGAAATTCTAACCTTATACAGTTCTTTATACTATATTACATGCCATTATAATAACTGAATATTTGGGAGTTGACTGAGACCTTGCACTCTCACTGTGCTGGAGATTAAAACTGTTGTTGTCCTTTGCAGTCTGTGGTAATCTCGCATCTAAACCTGAGAATCTGGCACAAACCCACTGGCCATGGCATGCAGCCATATACCACCGTCTCCCTGACCACACAAGTCCCATTATAGGGATCACAAATAGACGAGGGGACATGTATGCTGAAGATAACTATGACAACTGGCAGGAGAGGAGCATTGAGGAGAAGTGGCATCTGGTGTGCAGTGGTGCTTTGGTGAGCCAGAATGCTGTCCTGGTGCCAGCACACTGTGTTACTGAGCCTGGACATTCACTGCCTAGCAACATGGCTGATCTAAAAGTAGTGCTGGGCGAGAATAAGAGGCTTCAGCACATGAAGGTAGAGACTCACACTCTAACACTTTGATCTAATCTCATTTAGAAACGCCAGAACATTTTAAAGTCAGGTCTAAAAGCCTGCCATCACATGGGAACTCTGAAAATATACCAATGATTTTATTTTATTTATTTTATTTTTTATTATTCAAAACAAAGAAAGCACGTGTCCAAGAGTCTATCTTATACATAATATTTAGCATGCTGCTCTATTTGTTGCATCCATCTTAGATGTAAACACTTTTGTGATATTGAACTAAGACCAAATCATTTAATATGGATTTGGTCTGACATCCAGGCTAATCTTAGATGACACATGATTATTTTAGATCTAAAATGGATTTGGTTTGAACTTGTGGAGTTTGTGCCAGCTCGAGGGCATTAAAACTATCATTAAAGAAATAATATAATAAATGAATAATATAATGTACTATAATATAATGTAATGTAATATAATATACAGGATAATTTGAATAAATGCATCACATTTGCATACAGTATTTGTGTGTGTGTTCATGTGTATGTGTGGTCCATATTTGTATACTGTATCATTATGGGACTAGATAGGACACTTGATTTTTTTGTTGTACCTTTTAACAAAAATGCAGGCTTTTCTCTGGATGGTCTGGTTTCCACAGCACAGTACATGCCTTCGGCTATTTGGTGTCTCTAAATTGTCCTTAGTGTGTGAGCAAGTGTGCTCTGCAATAGAGTGGCATCATGTCTAGGGATCTTCCTGTCTGGCAGCCTATGGGCTTCCCTGTGACCCTGTCTAGGTTTAAGTGAGTATAAAAAAATGAATGAATGAAATGAAAAAAAGAATTAATATTAATATATATTAAGGTTAGAATTTGTGTTGAGGTTAGCAATAATTGGTTGAATTAATAATTACCCCAATGGAAGGTCCTCAATAGTATAGCAGGACATGTGTGTGTGCACGTTGGTGGCTGTGTGTGTGTGTTTCTGTGATGAATCAAAAGAGAAATCTGAATAGATAAGTGTAGTAACATAATCAGGGGAGATACTTCTAGTAAGGTGTAGTGCATGATATACTGTAATTATGCAATTACCATCTTCGCATTGATGTGTGGCATAATTAGAAGACATAGTTGACCTCAATTTTTTTATTTAAATGGCAAAAGATCTCTCTTTCTCTAGTGAGTGAATGAAAGAAATAATAGGGTTGCATAAACATCATTACAGAGCCAGATGCACGCTTGAGAGTTCATTACTGCAAATCTGCTGCAAATCTACACATCTGCAGAGATGTGGATAAAAGGGATGAAGGTTATTTCAGTCAAGTGCCAAATGAATGCTACACCAAGAGAATGGTACAGAATTTAATGTGTAACCCCTACAGAGGCACTTTGATTACACCACTGCAAATCAATACTTGTTCACCTTTATCCTATAATGAAACGTTACTGCCCTGATGGGAGTTGTATCTTTTAGGATAACAAAACCCAACAAAAGCCATTCTACAACAGCAGCAAAAACCACTGAGTGATACAATAACTGACAACTGATCGATTTGATGACAATTGCATTATTAGATTATTTATACCTTTTGGACCGACACTAGGAAGCATCCACTCCGCGGTTAACAAAACCAGCAATTAAGACAACAAACCAGCTGAGTGGTATCTCTTTAAATTTTCTTTTGTCATTGCTGTCATAGCAACACCAAGCAATGCAATCAAGAGATTTACATCACCATCATAGATGCTATTAACATGATGCCCATTGCTGTTGAAGTGTCTCTGCAAATAAAAATGAAGAAAACCTTACAAATAAACTTGAGAAACATGGTCGTCAAATATTTTCTTATGAGCATTCTGAATTGTTGCTATGGCAGCAAAAGCACTCAATTTAGATTCCTAATAATTATTTACCTTTTTCACATCTCTGCATTTTTTTATGATCAAATACAGGGGTTAGACAATGAAACTGAAACACCTGGTTTTAGACCGCAATAATTTATTAGTATGGTGTAGGGCCTCCT
>JAOUQT010000033.1:7806708-7819864 GCA_025769995.1 Xyliphius kryptos
ACCTTTTGTGTCTTGCCATGCTTGTGCAAGGTGTCAGTGGTTGTCTTTTGGACAACTGTCAAGTCAGCAGTCTTTCCCATGATTGTGGAGCACTACAGAACTAATTCGCTTAGTTAATTCGCTTATTAGAGTATGGCACCAGGTGTTCAACCTTTTCAACCTTTTCACAATATTCTAATTTTCTGAGATACTGAATTTAGGTTTTTTATTAGTTGTCAGTTATAAATGAGCTAATTAAAATAAATAAAAACTTGAAATATATCAGTCAATGTGTGTAATGAATGTTTATAATCTCTCGATCATGTAGATTTTCTCTATATAATATAAGAGGGATTCGTCAATTTCTTTTCACAGAGGCCACACATATCCTGGTTCAGTCAGTTAAACTGTTAGGATAGCTCTTAAATATTAACAAACCCAATTCCAAAAAAGTTGAGACAAAGTAACAACTGTAAATAAAAACAGAATGCAATGATATGGAAGTTTAAAAGTTCCATATTTTATTCAGAATAGAATATAGATGACATATCAAATATAAACTGAGAAAATGCATCATTTAAATGGAAAAATTAGATGAATTAAAACAACAAATTTTAAACAAGTTGAGGCAAGGCCATGTTTACCACTGTGAGACATCTCCTTTTTCTCTGTACAACAGTCTGTAAACATCTGGCAACTGAGGAGACAAGTTACTCAAGTTGAGGGGTAGTTATGTTAACCCATTCTTCTCTAATGTAAGATTATAGTTGCTTAACTGTCTTAGGTTTTGTTGTATCCTCTGTTTTATGATGCGCCAAATGTTTTCTATCTGGACTGAAGGCTGGCCAGTTCAGTACCCGGACCCTTTTTATACGCAGCCATGATGCTGTAATTAATGGAGTATGTGGTTTGGCATTGTCATGTTGGAAAATGCAAAGTCTTTCCTGAAAGAGACTTTGTCTTAATGGGAGCATATGTTGCCCTAGAACCTGGATATACCTTTTAGCATTGATGGTGTATTTCCAGATGTGTAAGCTGCCCATGACATCCATTTTAATCCATTTCAAATGAGCCCTGGACCAGAGAAGACATCTGTGCTTCTGAATCTTGTTTAGATACGACTTCTTCTTTGAACTTTAGAGTTTTTGCTGGCAACGGCAGATGGGACAGTAAATTGTGTTTACAGATAATGTTCTTTGGAAATATTTGATATTATGCACTATATATGATGATATGTTCAAATTATTTGCAATTTTACACTGTCGAAGTCTTTTCTGATATCGCTCCATTATTTGTCAGCATAGAATTAGAGGGATTGGTGATTCTCTTTCCATCTTTACTTTTGAGAGCATCTGCTACTCCAAGATGCTCTTTTTATACCCAGTCATGTTAATGACCTATTGCCAGTTGGTCCTCCAGCTGTTCCTTTTTTGTACATTTAACTTTTTCAGCCTCTTATTGCCCCAGCCTAACTTTTTTGAGATTTTGATGAGCCAATATTTGTTATAAAATTTCTCGCAACATTTGATATGTTTGTTTATTTACTATTATGAATACAATATCAGTTTTTGACTTTTGTAAATTATTTCATTCCGTTTTTATTTACAGTTTGTAATTTGTCCCAACTTTTTTGAAATCGGGTTTGTTTTAGTTTAAATGCAGTTTGATACAAATGACATACACTTACATTATTAATGCGCTGCTGAGTCATGGTAGATCTTAACTAAGTTTTTAGTGAATAGATTTATATTGATGTTATATAAAAAGTCTAATATTGGTTGGGACTTTTTTGTCTCCCGAAAATATTGGTTGGGACATGTTCTTTTATCCCAGTTTCTATCCACTCACACATTTTATTGTAAAAAATAACATGTGCCATACTGGGTGCAATATCTTTAGTAAATATGGGCATCTGACACAAGCAAAAATGCATATCTGCAAATCACAAGTGTAACAGATTTTTTTTCTTGCACCACATTCACAAAAGAACATGTTTAAACCTGAAGTGACTAAGGAGACAGTGACCTCATACAGAAACCGCTGATAAAACAATGTGGCCAACAGAACTAACTGGAGTGTGGATACTTTTTGCTTACACTCGTATATACAGGCTAAATTGGACAAGCCTGGTGGCCAATCTTCATTAATTGCACCTTGCACCAGTAAGAGCAGAGTGTGAAGTGTGAGTGTGTGAAGAGCACAGTTTTGCTTAAAATATTGCAATGCAACATTATGGGTGACATACCAGAGAGATCAAATTGTTGGTGCACGTCTTGCTGGTGCATCTAGCAAGTCTTTGTGATGTATCAAGAGCCACTTTGGGGTCTTTTGGAGGAGCAAGTCAGAAAACGTTTTCCTCCACCAGCATCACGTAGTGACCTGGCCACTATACTCCAAGAAGAATGGCTTAAAAACCCAGTACTACAGTATATGCATTTGTATTCAGATTTAAGCATGCGGATATCACACTAGTATCTAGATTTAAACAAAAAAACACTTCCCTGCATGAAAGTAAAATCCTCCATGTTCCAGTAAACATTTCTCACTAGTGTGATTAGCAATTCGGCCACATCATTAAATCAATTGAAAGGTGAAGTTAATATTATTGATTATCTCATTACAATGGTACCGGTCAAAGGGGTGGGATAGAATCAGCACATGTCACATTTTAAAGTTCATGTTTTGGAAATAAGAAAAAAATGGGCAAGCATATTGATTCAAGTGGTTTTAACATGTGACAAATAGTGTTGCTATTTGGCAGAGTCACAGAACCTCCAAAAAAGCATCTCTTGTGAGGTGTCTCTAGTCTGCAGTTGTTGGTACCTACTAAACTTGTTCCAAGGAAAGGCAATCAGTTAACTGGCAACAGTGTCATGCGTGCCCAAGTGTCACTAATGTGCATAGGCAGTAAAGGCCAGTCTGTCTGGTCCTATCAAAGAGAAACTATCCAGCACCATTTAATGAAAAATGTAATGATGACCGTAATTTAAGAATTGATGCAAAAAAATGCAACTAACTTTTTTATTATTATACTGTTTGCTTTTATCAGTTTTGGAAACAAACCCTTTATTAGATTTAGGGTAAAAATTAGGTAAACAATCATGTTAAGACAAACTGGTATAATTACCCACATGTAATTATAATCAATTAGGTACAAACCCGGTACATTTAAATGATTATAAATATTATATAAATATATATTTAAAAACAAAGTTCCCGCGCAAATGTAAAGATTGAATAAATATCTATTAAATAATTTCAGTACGTAAATGTCAAGGGATCAGGCTTAATATGAACGCTGTAATCTCTTAGATACTACTTGAAAAACCTTTGTCAAGAACTACAATCTTTATTATGCACTTTAATACACAATGTGTTGACTCAGAAATGCTTTGAAAAGGGCACATCAGGAAAAACGTACATGTTCCAACAATTCTAAACATAAAAATAGTTCACCCTTCTTTGATAGCAGCACTAATGTCAAAAATAGACTTTTCCATTGATATTTTAGAGCAATCTATACTGCCATTATAATGGAAACTTTCTAAAAACATCCATGCATTCAATCATATCCTTCACACATTACAAGCTAATGACTGCCGAAGAAATGTGCAAAGGTACTGAACTGGCCTTACTGCAGTCCTGACCTGTCCCCAGTAGAGAATATTTGATATGTGATATTTTCACAACGTTTTTTTGTAATGTGTTACACATGCAGGATTGGATGCATATGAAGTAGTGAAATGAAGTTTGTCAGACAAAACACAAAATATATTGGGTTATTGTCTGCAATAAAAAATAAAGGTCAGAGTAAATGTAACATTCATTTTTATTTGCATTTTCCATACTATCCCAATTTAAATTTGTAAATTTACAAGCAGTATGAAACTACACTACAAATTACCCCTGTGTTCAAAAGGTATTCCACCTCGGGTCAATCCTCGGTTGGAGCGACCTGGGAAATTTCTATGTGGAGTCTGCATGTTCTATCTCCTGTACTCCTGGTACTCCTGCTTCCTCCCACGTTTCAAAGATAGGTAGATTGGTGTCTATGGCTTTTAGTGTGTGTGTGTGTGCTCTATGATCGATTGGTGCATTGTATAGGGTTGTTCCTGCCCTTGCGCCCAGAGTGTGTACCGGCTAGCCAGCGACCCCATGTGGATTAAATGGAAGAAAATAAATGATTGAATAAAAAAGATTTTCACTGAACAATTTTCAGATGTGGTATATATTTTATAATTTCACTGTCACTAAGAATTAGGATAACAATTGTAAACACATTAAGTTAAAGCAAAGCTTCTTGTACTATTATGGGGGAATTTTTTTCTAAAGCACCAATACCTTTTAATTCCAATAACTGAGACTTAAAATGTCTGAAAGTTAGAGTCCAGCATATTGTTTTTCTGTGTAACAGACAGTGTCTATGTGTGTGGCAAGTCTTACCAAAGATAAATTGATTCTGCTCACCCAGAAAGGATAAACGGACACAGACCTTCATCTGGTGCTCTATGACTTCTTTTTACCTTGGCCAGTCTCCACACAGAGCAAGACAATGGATTGTCCTAGATGTTGCACATCGTCAAGTTTGTCTTATGTGTGCCGCTTAATCAGTCTAAATAGAAAGGCCTTGGGAAGTCATTACCCTTCCATTGTTAGAAAGGTCATAACAAAATGGCTACATGGTCGCTCCTGCAGGGAGCTCTTCCATTCAGCTCTATAAATTAACCAGTCCACAAAGCAGTTTTCACATGGGCATTGATGTACTCGGTCTGTGATTAGCCTTTGACCATGTTGCTGCATATTAGCTTAAAAGCCACTATGAGCTTTTATTTTGCAAGCCAGTGTGTGCACTGTGGCTGTTTTTCCACAGCACTCTTTATAAAACAAAGAGTTTTATGCATTTAAAACCATTTCACAGTTTAAGAACATGTTTTATTTGCTTAGTTGGAATTCATTCATTTTTTAGACATACCTTTTCAAACATATTGTAACATCTTTTTCCTTCTATACACTTAATACATTTAGGCTTTATATCACAAGATAAATATAAGACATTAAAATAGAATTCCATTTCCTGATTTAATTTCCTGTACCATGTTAATCAGCTAAATGTGCTTCTTGCCCTGTTTGATTTTATTGTTAAAAGAATAAATGTATGTCCAACAGTTAATGACATCACCAGCAGGTGAACATGAAGGTATCAGATTCCAATAATTGAAGAGAACCTTGAAAACTGAAATATATATATAAAGAAACTATACTACTAGCAACTCACATACCAGCAGAATCCAAAGACCACAAAATCTCTGGAGAAAGATAAATTTATACTTATGCGAACAAGGCATAAACTGTGGAGAATGGAAGGACAATGATAGGGGTAGTGTCATGACTTTGGGAATAGTAGAAAGTTCTAGACAGGAAAAATCAATCACCAGACTATAATCCAGCTGAGCAGCATTTCAACAATTCAAGGCTATAGTACTAGTAAAGAAAAGAGAAATGCAGCAGTTTGGAGATGTCACTGGGTGGCTGGTTTGAGGCAGTTATTGCTACCAAACTCAGTGTGACCAATAAAACATATTATTTATTTAACTTACTTTTTTTCCATAATTTGCTTTTGTTAATGTAAAGATTTGCTAGTTTGTTACCAAAAGTCATACAGGAAGTGCAATAAAAAGCAATAACACATTAAAAGTTTTAGTGCTGATTAATTGCATTTCTTTTTGCCCTTTACCTCTATGCATCATTAACACATCAGGTCATTATAACATGATGGGGGCCAAAAACTGCACTACTTAGACCTTTGTTGTTAGCATGAGGATTGAAATGCATGGCATAGCGGTAAATATTGTGACTATTAATAAGGTAATTAGACCAGGATATTAATCCCCATCTCTCCTGCTATTCTTTGTCACAAAGTGTCCTTTCAGCTGCTTGTGAATTTTTTCTTTTATAGCTTTTTTGACCCAGCCACTCAGATTTATTTCGACAATGTAATTGTTAAGGAATAAATCCAAAGAACAAGCCCCTGTTAGCCCCTTTGTTTGGGCTTTTATTAAATAGGCAGATCTAATGTTTGGCCGGAAAAAAATAATTAATCTCAGTAAATGCAACACACTTTAATTGTTTATATTATTTCAAAATATTGTGCGGCACAGTTGAGCAGTGGTAGTGCTGTTGGCTCACAGCAACCTGGGAAATATCTCTGTGTGGAACTTGCAGGTTCTCGCCATGTTTTCAGGGGTTTCCTCCAAGTACCCCACAGTCCAAATATATACATTTATGCGAATTAAAGATGCTAAATTGTCCGGGTCTTCAGAAAGGGCATTGAGCGTAACACATTTGCCAGATCATAATGCCAACTTTACACTATCAGTGTTCAATAAAATGCATATTTTGTATTATAATTTATTGTATACTATATAGCTTTTGCCATTTGTAACCTCTTATCTGATATCATTTATATGTATAGCATAGTGATTCTGGGTGAACTTGACTTTATGCCAGTGTTGCCAACTTCTCAGTAAGGAAAGTCATTATTAGCTGTCCTGAAAGTCGCTAGAAGTCGCTAAATGATGTCGTCACCTAATTTGCGCAAAATAGTCTATTTGCATGATTTTGACCATGAAGACGAGAGGAATAAATTAATAGGAGAAAAATGTTGAATAACAACAACAATAATAACAGTAATAATAATGATAATAATAATAATAATAAAAATGATTACATGGAAAACAAATGCCCAAGCAACCAACTTCTGTTGATTTTTACTGTAAGACAGGGGTTATCAGCGGTGGGGTTTGCACATGCGCAGTTCCTGTGTAGATCTGCTCTGAGACTGAGAGTCTGAGTGTAAGTCTGACTAAGACTGAGAGCCTTTGAAAGCTTTGGGACGAGGACAGACTCATGACTGCTCCCGCTATTCATTTAAGATGGTAACTGAAAGACGATATATGCTTTCATGTCAGAGTCTCTAAGTCTCCAAAAAAACTAGAAAAAACTAGAAAAAAACTAGAAAAAAGTCACTAGAGGGTCTGAAAAGTCTCTAAATATAGCAACAAAATCCCTAAGTTGGTAAAATTGTTTCAGGCCTAATATTAAATCTATGATGAGAGAGATAACAGTAAAAACCTCAGAAACATCGCTAAGCAAAGAAATACACTGATAATCCATAAGGCTGAAAGACTGATTCCATTGTTATTCCAGACTGAACTATTGTAATGCCTGGGTGTTGTGGCAGTTGTATGTGAAATTTTCAGTTAGTGCAAAATATGATCACATAACTGCTATCTTCATTACATTTAATTGGCTTCCTGGCACATGGGAACATGGTTGTTAAATTACAAGTATCGTCCATGTCCTAATTGAAGGTATCCTTACACCAACATTTAGCCTCTCAATACCTACCACCCACTTAGAAGCCATAATAATCACCTCATTTTCTATCACAAATGCAGTGAAATGGTACACTCTGCCATAATTCCCACTTCCAACCACTGGCAGGATGTCACATATTCTTCTTTCTTAAAACAAAACTGAAGATCTTTATAGTATGCTTTAACCAGTCTTTTAATATTATCTGGCACCTGGCAGATTCTAAATGCATTCCACATTAAGGCATGTGGAACCAAGCAAATGGCATTTGCCAGGTCTAAAAATACTACATGAAGATTTCGATCCTCTGTCTTTGCTAAGTGTATATGCTGCCAAATCATGCTACTATGCTTAAAGCAAACCAACAAAACATGAGATTCTGCACTGAAATGTCTATCATTCTATTTGTTATCAAGTAATAAGCAAGTACCCTTCAAATTGAGCAAGCTTACCAAATGCTCAATGGCCCTGCAGTCCTTTTCATTTGGTAGAAATATCTTTTCTGGTCTTTTCCACTTTTTGGAATAATTCCTTTCCTCCGCACTATCACCATTGTCCTCCACTTCACTATGATATGATGCCCCATTGGGCCCTGGTGCTGACGTGAACTTGCACACTGCACCACATCTTGGACCTCATTCCACCTAGGGGGGTTAACATTCATCTGACACTCTATCTCCACCCATTGCACCCATTGGTGGAATATCTACTGGCAGATTAATCTCACTTCCCCTGTCTCTTCATGCATAAACGCTCTGTAAATGATTTAAAATTTCTCCAGATTTCACATTATTTAACATCGTCTTAACAAACTTTAACAAGCACTAAAAATGCTACTATATCATGCTCCTTCTTTTTCCTTATCTTCCTCATAATCTCAACTATTCTCAATCCTGCCAACTTGCTTTTAATATCTCCCTGCAAAAACCTAATGCCATCTTTCTCCTCCTCATTTGCTCTCTTTCACTGCTTTCTTTGTAATCTTGGTACCAATTTTACCTACCTCCAACTGCCATATTGACTTTATATCTTGACATTTTACCTTTCTCTGTACAATACCAAATCTTTACACTCCATAATCTTACTTACCCTATTCAATTTCTCATTTGCTGTTCCTTTTAAACCAGACAGTATACCTATCAGATCCTCATTAACACTCTACCATACCACCTTATCCACTGGACTTGGCCATTTTATTTTTTATCTGAATAACTCCTTTCTCTTCTTTCTACTGACCCTCTGACTACCTTCATTTTCTCTCTAACCCAACTGTGCTTTTTTGCTGGAACTAAAGTACTGATATTGTGCAAGCTGTGGTACCTTATTATATAATGTTCAAATATTTTTCAATGTGCCCCTCACCTAAGCATCTCTTCTTCCCTTGGTGAATCCTCATCCCTCTCACTGATGTCACCTTGCTCCACCCACACACGCAAACCTGCAGCTTCTTGACCCCTGCTAGTCCTCCTGTCTTTATGCATAACCCATTTCTCGTAGACAAATCTGTTCCAGTGTGCATAACCATGTTATCCACCTGTGAGTCTTGTTCCACCACTTCTCTAGCAGACACCTTGGGTATTGCAAATGTATTTAATGGTTGATTTTAAACTCGGCAACCAGAAATAATTTATTAAATAGTGATGTTAATCTTTTTAGGATTCTTTCATCTTTCATTTGTATTCTCACTGTTTTAGGTTTAGACAACAGAGCTTTACATTTTTTAATGATGTCCCTGATTAGGCTTATTAGTAGTTTTTGGCTAACTGTGCTTATTAAATTAACAACACTTCGGATATTCTCAAATCGTCTACACTATTATTCCTTGACTTTGTCTCTAGCCCTAGAGATGATCAGTTCCATAGGGTTTTTAATGCCTAAATAGAGACACAAACAAAAATAAACATGTCTCCCCATGATGAATTACAGGCCGAGCCCGTGTGTCCCAGCGAGCCTCCCGAGACAGCTGTTGCTGACAATATAGGAGTGTTTGGTGCTGATTGTTAATGTTATTTCTGTGGCTTGTGTAGTAGTTTTGTTGTAAGCGATGTTTATTTTTTTCTCACTATGTGTGTGTGTGTGCAGGTGTGTTTTCATCACCATGGGAGTCTTCCTTTCATTTTTCTCCCCAAACAGCTCCCACTTAAATCTTTGTGCTATTTATTCACACCTCTAAAAGTGTACCAATGAATTACTATCAAAAAATTCAATATTTTATAATAATAGAAATTATTTCCAGTACATAAAGCATGCTTACCACCTATATTTGACATGAAAAATCTATATTCTATATTCGACAAGTCCAAACAGATACTCCAAAATTTTTATAAAAAATCACTGGTTAAAATCCAAAACAAGAGTCAGGGGATTGCTAAAAACGCATAAAGTAGTCACATCTGCTGCCACTATAGTCCACCAAATGCCTCCAGTAGAGAGACCTGAAATTTACACCTGGAATGCTCCAAGCCCTGAGTTCAATGTGAAGAGCAGCAGCATCACCTCTCCTGACCCTTTTTAAAGGAGCATTTGGGCTGGAGTTTTCTGTGGGTCAACATTTTTTTATTAGTATTATGACTTGTCATAGCCAATGCTGGATTATGCTGTGTGTCTTGGTTTTGCCTAGTTTGGACTAGGCTCGTGTTTATGTGCTGTATTTTCTTTGACTGCTTATACTTACATTTTGTTTCCTGAAACAGATGTGCCAAAGTGTTGGGAAAATCGGTGCCTGAATCCTGAGTTTGTTTATAGTGACTTCTGAGTATTGCCATTTGGCTGTTTGTGTTTTTGTCTGCCATTTTGTGTTTTTTTGTGTGCAATATTAAATAAACTGCTATTGTCTCTAAAACCTGAGTGGGGTTGTTAAATAAATAAGGCTGCACCTGTGAAATGGAGAATTGTCCATTCCGAGTAGCTGAGCCTGTTACTTCTGGTACTACATTCCTACAATTTTGCTGCAATTCTTTACTAATATGAATGCTAGTACTTTTTAAAGTAGCTGACAAACTGGACATGCTGTGAGGCTAATCATTGTTGCTGAAAGATTGTTATTTTCGACATTATTTTTCACTTTGTACAATTTTTATATTTTGTTTTACAAGGACCAAAGCTGGAATGTGACTTAAGATTAAAGAGAGTACACAAGAATACACAAGAATAGTAGTGATGCGATTATTTTGTCATTTATGCACTGTCATTTATTAATCTACAGTATCTACCGTTTCCTGGTCAGGGTCGAAGTGGATCCGGAATGCTGGGCATAAATTGAAAATGCACCCAGAATGGACTACCCATTCATCACACCATGGACACACATATATACACACACATTCAGTGCTAGGGGGAAAATTAACACCTGCTGGGAGGTAGTAGGAAAGCAGAGAAAACCCACAGAGAGTACAACACAATGCAACTGCTATGTGCAGTAGAATAACCCAAACGGAAGACCCTGAAGCTTTTAGCAACACTATCCAATGTGTTCCACCTCTCCCACATTCGTATGAGGTCAATATATTCATGAACTACAAAACATGTGCCCTATGGTGATTAAATAATGATTTGTCTGCACAACTGTTTAATTAAGGTATCAGCGAAGATGTGCTTACTCTTGCATTAAAGGACTTGCCAAACAAATGAGAACAAAAGAGCAGCCACTGTTCAGTGGAATTAATCACGATAGCTGTTCCATATGCATTCGATGTTGCCTGCTAAACACTATGAATATCTAAGCAACAGCTGATTAGAGTTTCACACAGTCACCAGCTAATGATGGCTATAATATTTCAACACACATGTGCATATTGATCAAAGCATTTCTTAGTATTTAGATCACTAGTGCCCTGTCCTGTACACTTTATATACAGTACGTGAATACTTATTTCTGCAGGGCAAGGGAATAAGGACTCTTTGTCATCATCGTCGCAGACTGGAGAGGAATTTAAACACGGCTGCACACTCAGCAAATGTCCTCGTAATTTATCAAAGGGAGAGGATAAAGGGTAATATTTAAAGAAGTCAGGATCATTAATCAGACAATGACATGTCTCCCTTGATTGCTTGCTGCAGGGTCACCGACCCAATGGGTATGAGGGTGTGTTAGGGTCTCGTCACCACCCATACCCCTGCAGCCTGATGGATCAAAAGAACATGTAGATTTGAGACTGCTGATATCCTTACCCCTCTATTCTCTTTTAGATAATAAATACAAATTGAAGCTGATGTATAGAAGAATGAAAATAATAAGGAGCATATAATAAAAGGGAACTAATTTTCTCTATATAAAGTATACATTTTAATCCTAGAATAAATGATATTATTTACCAAAATAGAACAACCAAAATATAAAAAATGAAGGAAATATCACACTTAGCATAAACCTACTTTCAGCCCACCCACACTCCATCTGATGTACATTATACTTGCTTCCCCATGTACTAAATGTGAAAAGACATTTAAAAAAAGGTTTAGGGAAGATGCCCATCTTATCTCGTTTTAATGCCTATGCAATCTAGATAGTTTCCACCTCAAAGTACAATTTAAAGGGGAAAATTAGAGGGGGAAATAAGTGCAAATAGATTCATTTAACACCCTTAGTGTAATTTATTGCAGTATAAATGTCACTGTAAACATCTGCACAGATGTTTTGCCCATTGAAGAAAAAACATTTATTTACTAATTATCTAAATTGTGTCTCAGCATCATGATATTTTAGAATGTTCTCAAAATTATGACTTACTTATCAATACTACTGTAAACCTTTTTTATATTATATATGAGAACAAAGCTCCACATGTATAAAAAGCAAGTGCAGTTTATTTAAAACACAACTCATACAAGTTCAAGTCAGAATACAATAAGTGTATCCAAATAAACTGATAAAAAAATAAATGGATCAGGCAGTTAGCAAAGAGGTCTAGCAAAACGCATGGTCAGTGTAAACTTAGCAATAATTGAAAGCATTTAAACATAACATAAAATGTAATGTAAAGCATCTGATACTTGCACTGGAATGCTGGCCTTTTAACTAAAACTCAATAAACAAACCTAATGACACACACGTCAAATTCACCACAGTGGCAGCCATGGCCTAATGGACAGGGTACATGGCTTGAGAACAAATGGTTGCTAGTTAGATCCACACTCCAGTCAAGTAACATTCATTTCAGTGACAGTGAGTAAGTAACGCAACCCTGATTCCTCTGTGAGCACTTTAGTAGGAGGAGCTGCACTCTGCTCCAGGTATCTGTATGTGTTCTACATTACTGCTTAGTAGTGTGGGATCACTGTGAAATTCATAATGAAACACACAAGAAAATAGGAAATATAACAAACGCAGGAAAGCAGGAAATACTGATTTCAGTAGAAACAATAAATGTGTGCTTCAAATATTGCTTTCATCAACAAATCTTTTTTGCAGCAATAAAAGCTTGGCACACCCTAGGCAGTCTAGTCATCAATTTTTCAACGTAGTCTGAAGTGATTTCATTCCATGCCTTCTAGAGCATCTCCCATAACATGGATTGCTTATTGGACCTCTGTACCATATGGTGCATATGATCCCACAGCAGTTCAATAGGATTCAGATCTGGAGTCTGCGCTGGCCACTCTTTTACAGTCAGAATTCTGTATAACTCCTTATTTCTTAAATATTGCAGACACATTTGGGGACATTTTGGGATTTATAAAGCGCTTTTAACAACAAGCATTGTCCCAAAGCAGCTTTACAAAAAACATTTTTTATCCCAGATGAGTAACGGTGGCAAGGAAAAACTCCCTGAATAAGTAAGGAAGAAACCTTGAGAGGAACCAG
>JAOUQT010000033.1:8192382-8204983 GCA_025769995.1 Xyliphius kryptos
TCTAATAAATTTATAACTGTGTATTACTGTGTCTAAAATAGCTATTTGTTCAACTAATCACAAAAACTGGTAACTCACAATCCTGCATGCACACACGTACACACACACTATCTAGTGCCATGTCTGGTGCTGCGGAATGTACCACACTGTACGTGTACACAAGTAAACAATACAATAGTAAAACATCTTTCCTCCTATGTTTTCTTCTACTAAAACGCATATATAGATTTATTACAAACAAAATAATCTGTTTCATGTGTTTATTTCTGTTATTGTTGATTATTATTACTTACAGCCAGTTTAAAATTGGTCCCTTAGTCTATTTAAGTAGGCTGAAAAATCATGGGGAGGACACTGACAGTCACTGACACACTCCACAAAAAAATTTTTTTATATTCACAAGCAACCGCGATAACCCCAGCATTGAAAGGAGCGTCAAGAAAGGCCAGTAAAAAAAATTGGCTAAGATTCACAAGGAGTGGACTACTGCTGGATATGTATCCAGGACATGGGCTACAACTGTCGCATTCCTTATGTTAAGCCACTCATGACCAAGAGACAATGCCAGAAGTGTCTTATATGGGCCAAGGGGAAAAGAACTGGACTGTTGTTCAGTGATCCAATGTGTTGCTTTCGGATGAAAGTAAACTTTGCATTTCATTTGAAATTCATTGTCTTTTTTACAGCATGTAGCTTTTAGATCAGTCTCTGCAATGTGGCGAACATCCTCCATGCACAAGTCAATTCATGACCACTGCAGCATCTCCACTGTGCTGCTGTTTCTGAAAAAACTGATCCACACTTCAGGGCTCTATCTGTCTAATTATAATCGCTACTCGCTTTACCTATGTGAGCAACATTTGGGGCACTTGTTCAGTGTAGATTTAAATCTTAAACCCATGGCTGTCAATGAATGATGTGATTCCTCCCCTGTCATGATTTGTTGAAACTATACCTTTGCTGCTTTAAGTTCAGTAAGTGAAAATCTTGATCAGTTGGGTTGAGATAAGGTGAATTTCTGTATTTCTTTGTTTTTTAGAAGTGTTATTAGTTGCTTTTGCTCTACGTTTTGTCATTATCCATCTGTGTTTGATCCGTTGTGCAACATTTGTAACATACTTCACTTTCCATTCTGCAAGTCTATCACCAATCACAGCAACCAACACCGGTGACCCAATTTCACAGGCAGTCATACAGCCCATACCACTTCCTCCACCATCTTTAACTGATGAAATGGCATGTTTTGATTTTTTTTTTTTTTTTGGCTTCTCCATATCTCCCTCCTACAACTCCCCAGAACATGTTAATATGGTTACATCTGTTCAAAATAACTTTTTCCTGAACTGGACAATCTTTTTAGTTGTTTTGTAGCTACATTTTAACTCAGGCGATGAAATCTTGAGATAAAACGTCTGTATACGTATAAGTTAAAGAATTCTGACACTTCAAGGCGTCAGTGTTTACTGAGAACAATCCGATCTGCATTTTGCAAAACTAAAATTGATGACAATAAAACTTTTCCGTAAGTCTCTGCTGTGTATCAATATCAAAAATATAAGAATTGTGGTGTTAGTAGTATAATTCAAAGCACAATCCCCCAGATTGTCCTACCAGTAAGGGAATTTAATTAATATTAATAATGTGAGGCGACTAATTCTTTAAATAATAACATTATACTGGATGAAGAACATTAGATTAATAACAGATTGGTCCACTGGGGCACGTTATTCAAGATCATATGCCACCTGCAGCGGTAAATGTATCAGTCAAGGGAATGGTTGCATTCAGGAGGAAAAAAAATATTTTATATATTTTTTATATTCTATGTTTCTTTCTAGTGTGTCTATGTTGATTTTCCTAATCCTATAGAATTTTATTAATAATGAAAAAGAAAAATGAAAGGTAAGCTTAATTCATTTACAGGTTAGATTGTTGTCGTGTAGATTTTTTAAAATTGTGCATGCTTTCATTCTCAACAGAGGTTTCCTCAGGTTGTTGGATTTCTCATGCCGTTGTGTGTAGTTTATTGATTATTGAGTTTCTGAGCAAATTCATTTTTCTTCTCATACTGAGCTCAGAGTTCAACGCTGTTACAAATACAGAAATTTCAAATACAGTTGTGATATTTTATTTATTTTCCTATTACAGGTAGATTGACTCAAAATTGGCCGGACATATTCTGTTACACTAACTCATAGGATGAAGGAATGTAAACCAGAAAAAAAACTGTTGCATGTGCAATTGATTCAGAACACATTCAGAATTATTAGATGACCCCAAGTTTTCTGTCTGTTCTGGACAACCATTTTGCAAGAAGCTTTAAAAGTCCAGTCAGCCTGCAAATCTTTTCATAATCTCCATCTGTGTCCTTAAAAGCCGCATCACAATTCATAGCTGTAGAATTATGTTTGCAGAGAAGGTTTTGAAAGCTCTGTAGGTATTGGTTGATTTTCTGAAGTTGCTCAGTCACATTTGTCTGAATGTCCAAGTTAGCTGCTTCAGTAAAATATTTACCAAAGATGAAGATATGGTCACAGTGAGTACTGGTACTGTTCATCAGTTTGTGGAGACAGACATTGGGTGGTGCTTTGCCGTTACAAATTGATTCGTTTCGCTGTTTGAAATAAGAAGATGCAGATTGTACGTTTTTGTAAATGAAATAACTTCCCAAATATGTATTTAGTGTATATTGTATTTAGCTTGAGCAGTTAAACACGAAACAATTAAAACTCTTACTAGGCCCTGGAGAACTTCACGCACAAATGTTTTAATTTCACGTTTTGCTGTTCTCATAGGTGCAGTCTTCATGGCTTCAGTTATAACACATATTGTGAATAAAGCTGTAAGAAAGAGTGAATGAGAACAGTGAGTGTTTTTTATAAATGAAACTATACATACAGTTAGTTTCAAAATTATAAGACTCTGAAAAATAAAAAAAAATTTTGATCAAGAAGTTGATTGGAGAAAGGGGAAATATAAAGAAGTGCAGAATAATTGGCTGCTCAGATAAAATCAGATAAAAACTCAAATGCTTTAAAAGGGCAAAAAAAACACCTGATGGGAAAATAAATGCTGCCATCTACATATAATAGAATAACAAAATGGCAAAGAATCATCCAATGATCAGCTCCAGGGAAATCAGATAACCTGCCTATGTGACTACAATAAACCCTTGTAAAAGTACCATTGCTTAAAAAATGTGTTGAAAGGTTTCACGTTTGCTGAAGAACACATAGACTGGTTAAAAGAGAAGTCTTTTTGGATCTAAAGGCCTCAGACAACCCATAAACATAATGGGGACTGTTTATTACATGCTAAGCACTGTGGACCAGTTTAAATATATGATATCAAAATACTTGAACAGTCGTGTTGCGTTGAATGTCCTTAAAATAAGTTTATTAACATCCTGGTTTTAGAGCAACATTATTGATAATATAAAGTAGCCAATCCCTGACCTTAATCCGTCTGAGAATTTGTGGAGTGACATGAACAATGCTGCTTATGTTGCAAAACCCAAGAACTGTGGAGTGAAGTACAGTCAGTTTGGGTTAGAAGTTAATGATTCTATTGTAAAGCAATTATCAGTAATAAAGTTTATATGGTGAAATATTAGTTCAGTAATCAACAGAAAAATTAAATCTGTAAATAAATTTTAGTTTATAATCTAAATATTTCAATTTGTAAATTAATATATAGACTCTGGTATTTTTTTTTTACAGCCGATTATGTATTTCTTTTATTTTCAGTTTTAATTAGAATTAAAAGTGCAATGTCCCAGTGCCTTTGTGTATACAGAAAGAATGCTATTCTGAGGAATAAGCGTTTTTCAGCTTTTTTCACATACTTCTGCTTGTTTCACAAACTCCAATTACCTACAACAAAATGTTATTTTTGCCAAAATACAAATGATATCATTTCTAAAATAATAGCCTCTTAATAAAAACTTATTTTCTGTAAAATAAAAAAGAAGGACATACATCTTATTGGCCTTGCAGTATCTATTTCCTTTTAGATTGGTGAAAAAATCTTATGCCTGCAAAATATATCAGTGTACACTTACCTGTCACACTGAAATAATGTTTGTATGCCATTGTAAGAATCCAAGCTGATGTGCTTTATCTTGCTCCGTCGAGATTGAAGCATCATCCTCTGTATATAACATGTTATATTACTCATCACTTTGATAGCATCTACAATTAAATTTTTGACTGCTCAGCGATTTTGAGTTTTCAACAGTTGAGCCACACACATTGATCCACATCTTTCAAATCAATCATCTTTTTCAAATATCTCTAAAGCTGATCAAATCTAATATTGTAATTGGAAAATTCACTTGAACATTAGTGTAACAGACGAAAAGGCAAAGAATGTTTATTTTATAAGAAATCAATTTTAGTAACAACACTCATAGAATTTGAACAAATTTATAACAAATGGCTTACACATCCTTTTCTTTTAATTATGCATTTTGCTGCTCGCTGCTCCTATTCTGTCATTTCAATACAAGACCTATCTGCTATTGTCCTGTTGCATTAGGAACATTTTAACAATGCAGTAAAAATTGGAATTTGAAGGAGTTAATAAAAAACATGCATAAAAGAAATAAAAATCTTGATACATTGTGTACAGTATAAATAAATCGAAACTTATTTTTTCATATTCAACTTTTGCTTTGGAAATCAAGTGTTGAGTCAATAGACAGATAACATTTTAAAAGAAACAGGGAGACTATCACAACACAGCATCTCTCGCAGAGAAAGCAGAGATCAGTAGAGATTAATTCCTCGAGAAAACACTGGACAGTTATGCTGCTACTTTTCTGTGTGTGTATGTGAGAATTACCGCTCCCATGATAAGCAGTAGGTAGTTGTAGGTGGGTGTAAATATTCTTTCACTGGAAGAGTATGTTGTGTGTGTGTGTGTGTGAAAGACAATTTATAATTACCATGTAAAGATACGCTATGTGGGTGCAAATACTTTTAGGCATTAGTTATACACTGGCAAGAAAAAGTATGTGAACATTTTGGAATAACCTAGCTTTCTGCATTAACTGGTCATAAAATGGTCATAAAAAGTCCCAAATATCTTTTACTTCACTTTCGCCTGTGGTCCCTTCATCTCAATAAATCAGAATATCATCAAAAACGTTCATTTTTTTCAGTAATTCAATACAAACAGTGAGAAGCATACATTATTGTGGAGTGGAGTGTAGTGTGTAAATGACTGCCAATGCCTTCCTGATGATTGTGTAGCCTACTGAAGCAGACTAGGTGACCATTTTAAACACTTAGGGAGCCTTTGCAGGTGTTTTGTGTTAATTATTCGAATTTTCAGGTTTTTGATTTGCTGTAAGATTTGCTGTATTGTCTATCACTTAACTAAGACTTTTGTGTGCGAGAGAAGACCTAGCCCTTCATTAAGGTGATGTAAAATATATGTGAATTGACTAAGAAATGGCAGTTTAAAAAAATGTAAAATCAAAGATTTTATTGTTTTTGTTAAAATTTAACATAGAGGTGTATGGAGATATTTAGGGAGGTGGGTCTGATCAAATATACATAAGTCAATAAGAAATGTATCAATCGATTTTATATTTATATAGCTTACAGGGGAGACCTGTCTTTAACATTGAAAGTTTACATAGCATTTGTACTTGAAAAAATATGAATGTTATGAAACAAATATTTTGAAAAGTTTAGAATAATTAAACAGGTGTCCTTCATAGAGTGTAGCTAGACTGCCTTTATCTTGTATATCACTAAGTGTGAATTTTTAGAGTGAACGGAGAATGCAACCAATCTGTGACGAATCAGAGTTGCATTGACTGAGTTATGGCAGTTTGAAAATATTTGCAATGTTAAGTCAATGGGGAAATTTGGGCACTAAAATTTGCACAGATGGCACCCAGTTAGAGATTTCATATATTTAAACATGCACACTTTGCACATACATTCATGGTTGTTTTAATATTAGACCCATGCAATCCATTTTTAACTATAGGAGGCGAAACAGGCATTCAAGTGGGTGGAATAATAATAATAATAAATCGAATAACAATATGTGTGTTTGCAACGCACAACTAAAAAGTGCAGTTCCTGCAGAAACTGTGATGTGTGTTGAGCCGGTGCACACCATAATCACAATTATTAGCATTTAGCTAATTGGATTACCAATTAGGGTTATGTTAGCATTATTATCGGTTAGCATTAACTGTTGTCATCAGAAATTATCATAAGCCATTAGAATTAACACCATCATAAGCATTAGCAAACAAACATGACCATTATCAGGTAGCATTAGCAATTAGCACTGCAACACATCATGCTAGCATTAGCTATTAGAATTATTAATTAGCATGAACTGTTATCATTAGCAATTGGGATTAGTATTTAGTATTAACACCAACACTAGCATTTAGCATTAGCTTATAGAAATTACCCTTAGCAGTTAGCATTTGTAATTTGAATTGTTACAAATATTAGCATTTGTTGTTAGCAACATATCATGCTAGCATTAGCTATTAGAATTATTAATTAGCATTAACTGTTAGCGTTAGCAATTAGGATTAGTAATTAGTATTAACACCAACACTAGCATTTAGCATTAGCTTATAGAAATTACCATTAGTGATCCATTTTTTTGCCACTATGCTTGCACACAGCGGAATTTGTCCTCCGCTTTTAACCCATCCGTGCAGTGAAACACACACATACACACACAATGGTGAAGTTAGCACACATGCCCAGAGCGGTGAGCAGCACTGCACAGCGCCCGGGGAGCAACTTGGGGGTTAGGTGCCTTGCACAAGGGCACTTCAGCCGTGACTTGGCGTTATTGGAATCGACCCGGAGACCCTCCGGTCACAAGGCTGGTTCCTTAACCACAAGCCTACAATTGCCCCCAGTATATAGTATGTTCAATTCAATTTTATTTATACAGCACCTTTTACAATGGAACATTGTTTGTATTTATGTAGTACACCAGCATTGCTTTGTGATGCGACACACAACATGCTCTTTGTGGGATAAGGATAAGGCGACTGATCATCCCAGTATCTTTTACAGCCCTGGGGAGTCAAACCCCCAGTAAATAACACTCATAGAGTTCAATTAAATGTATTTACACAACAGTTAATGGACTTCATTACGTACAAACTTTATCTAGGTGGAGGTATTTCTTTACAAAGCAGAATTTAATTATCCATTTCTTTTATATTGCACATTGCATGCAATATGAATATCATTATGCAATGCTATGATTACATTTCCATCTGATTATAAAGTTCATTTCAGATGGTGGAGATCAGCTCCCCTGTGCTTTAATTTCTCATGAAACCCCAGTTGTACCTCTTTCTGTGTTTTATTTACCTTTCTGTGAAATTTGAGAGAGAGCACATTTTGCCATTTGATTACTGTCTCAGTGAGAATACTAATGGATGATATAAAATATTACAATTTGTGGAAGAGCTATATAATTAAATGTGTCTGAAATAAAGGTCACTTCTTTTGATTTGGCAGCCGGATCATCAGTTTGAGTAGGTTATTTAAAGCAGTATTTATTTATTAACTTATTTAAGATGTTTGATCTGTATATCGATGTATATGACTATAGCAGCGGTCTCCAAACTATGGCAAATTAGAGAAACGTAAAAAATGGCTCACACGTGAAAATTGTGCCTGTCTTTATTACAATTCTTAGTTTTAACACTAGTTTTAAATATGATAGATTCCTCGCTATATAAGTAACCGAAGAACAAATTTGTCACAGGAGACCAAAGAGGCAGAACTAATGAAAAACATGATATCAAATGAGTGCAGGATGTTTCACATGCAACGGAAAAAGGAATACTTCGATGAAAGCCAGGTGCCTGTTTGGAGAGTTTTAACCCAAATTTTCATTATTTGGACCTCAGTACAAAACGTTTGGAGACTCCTGGTCTATTGTCCTTAAAATAATCAGGATTGTAGTTCACACTTATGATAAACCTATTTAATAATAGATAACTTTTATCAAGTTAGTAAATACCAGTATACTTTAAACAAGAAGCACATTACTTGTTCACTGTGGTATAAAGGATAACCCATTGAACAGGATTCCATATGATTTGGGGTCAGCCGTGGCTTAATAGATAGGGATCACTAGTACAAACTCCACTCTAGACAAATCATGGCCGAAGTGCCGTTGAGCAAGGCACCCAAACCACAACTGCTCCCCGTGCGCCTCAATGGGGCAGCACACTGCTCCAGATGTTCAGCCCTGGATTATTATTATCACATAAGCCCACAGACATACACATAGAAATCAATTCTAAGCCAAGCTATTGTCAGTTTATTTAACTGGATTACCTCCACTGTGTGTGTATGTGTGTTTGTGAGAGAGAGAGACATCGCATGAAGAACGTTAAAGAAAAGCAACAAGTAATTACTGGAGATAATGATTCCTCAACCTTTCCCCGAACAGGATCATTGTGTTTCATTTGAAACCCCAAACACACGAACAGCTTTTCTGGGAATCCCCAGTTTGTAAAGCCCTGGAAAGACAAGGCTGTAAAACCTCTATTAAAAAAGGACATTTTTCACATTTGGACAAGAAAAGGAATTAAAATGCATGTGTGTGTGACTGTCTTCTGCTATAATGAATAGAGTATATACAAATATAATATGCAGTGTGATGATTGTTTGACAAAAAATCAGGTTCAGGTTCGAGCAATTCTTCAAAGATTTTTATGTACAGTTCAAAATGAGAGTTGAAGATTGAAACTTTATTAATGATTTGACTGAGGAACAAAAACACAGTTGTTATAGGAAAATAATTAATGACAGGTTGTGTAATGTGGTCTGGTTCAATGTGAAGTCACTGATACTATGTCAGACTTTATTTACCAATTTCATTGCAATTTTATATTTTATAAGTTTCCATTTCCATGTCTTGAAAGTATTTGTTTCTATTTTGCAACACTAACCGGATAGGATTTATAAATTATGCCTGAATGACATGCTTTTGTAGTTACATGTAATGCTGTAGAAGTGTTGCAAGGTGGAAAGCCTTGGTCTGGCTAGTATCCACATATGGATGTGAAGCATGGACACTAAAGAAAGTAGAACAAAGACAATTTTGGGCTTTGTCGGTTTCCGTAGTGTAATGGTTATCACGTTCGCCTAACAAGCAAAAGGTCCCCGGTTTGAGACTGGGTGGAAACATCAATTCTTGGGTCAGCTGTGGCTTAATGGATAGGGTAAACCACCAAGAGATTGCTGGTTTGAACCCCACTTTAGGCAAGTCATGGTTGAAGTGCCGTTGAGCAAGGCACCCAATCCCCAACTGCACCCCGAGTGCCTCAGTAGAGTGCAGAACACTGCTCCAGGTGTTCAGCCCTTTCAGTTTCATTGTCTAACCCCTGCAGTTTGACATGCATATATAATGTTTGCCCCTTTGTGGAGTCTGTTCCCATACATCAGTGTGATGTAATTAATCGTAAAAAGGGAAACCAATCAGCTATTAGCCAGGTGTTCCAAATCTAATGATTGTTCAGTGCGTTACATTTTTGAGCTTCTTTTCATAGCCTTAAATGAAGCGTTAGATAATTCATCCATGGATCATGATCATTTATAATTAAAAATGGCAAATTACAGTATGTTAACAAGCTGCAACACATCACACTGACTGTATTGAAATGACACGGTCCACAGGGAAACCTTCCTGCCTGGTGTAGTGATTCAGAAAATAATTGGAACTCGATGACTCATGAGGTGAAATGAGTTTCCACACACAGAGTTGTCTTACATCTGGCTAAAATCGGTTGAAAACGTACTCAGCAAAAAAGTAATCAAACCCTTTCCAACAAGGTTTAATAATATGGCCGGTTTGGAATGAATAAGAAGCCTTTTCTAATTTTATGGCAATTAAAAGCAATTCTCCCTTTTAAATTAAAAAGAAGACAATCTGAAATAAGTAATTTTACATATACATATAAAATATGCATAGTAAGACAAATAGAGCATAACGTATATATGATATTAATCCATGTGAATTAAAGGATGCCAAGAACTATGATTTACCTGGGATTAAGCCTTTCATGCCAGCACACACTTTTAAAACGTCCCATTTCTGAGCTAACAATATAATTTAATAATTTGAACATGGAGATGCTACAGCCCTCCCCAGCATCTTTGCAAAATGAGTCACATCAGGCGTTTCCTTTACGCATCGATGGTGAAAGGTGGAGCAAAAGCAACCCAAGACAGAGACGGATATAAACTGATGGCATCATTGGGAAGCACATGAGAAGCTAAAGAGCATGGAGAGCTGCAGACTGTGTGTGATGGTGTGCGCCGTTCTGCTCTCCTGTGCATCTGGCTATGAAATCTACCATCTGGATGACGAAGAGGTGTTGGATGTAGACAGGAGAGCACTGAGGAACTTCTACCCTAAAGCGCCTAATTTCACCAGCCAGAAAGAGCTTGTAAGCTTGACTAGTGAATAATTCCGAAAAAAAAAGAATATTGCTGTGTCTTGGGTTAGTGTTTGAAAATGATTTGTATCTGAATAGAGTTGAATACTGTTTCCGCATTATGTCCACAGCTTGGGGCTCTGCATGATGTTTTGGAAAAGCTGCAGAGTAAAAGGATTTCACTTTGGGAAAAGAAGTTTAGCCGAGTTCCCATGGTGAGTGCAACTTGAATATTAATATAGACTGGTATTTTTTTTATAATTATTCAACTGTATGCAATATTGTTTATGTAAATTGAGAGAATGCATCATTACAAACTCATTTGTGCATGCCCTTACCTCTCAGAATCACGCTTCAGCCCATTAGTCAGTGTTCCATATTTTAAACAGATCCAAAAAACATAACCACAGCTGGATCTGCACTGGAAACCTTTACAATACACACAACTTTAATTGCAAAGGATTGTACAAGATCTAGACCAAGATCATAAATATGATTTATGTCATTTTCATCTCATTTACTGTCATAATCATGAAAATATCCTCCCTTTAGATTGATATAAATATTCAACAACCATCCTTTCATTTGAAATTGTTATACCGTGTATCTTCTGAGCAGCATTGGGTCATATATACTGTAACTCCGAGACATCTGAGACACTGTTTTCCAAAACTGACCTTAAGGTTTATTGAATCTATGAACATGATACAGTGTGGTTTGTATTCTTTGCCTTTCTGTTTTTTATTTCAAAATACAAGTGCGATGCAAACTTTTGCTTTCAGTAGCAATTGCTGTTTAATGTTGATTAATATTCCTTTTTTTTGTGTGTGTGTAATTGCAGTGTGGAGTCGGACAGCAATGTGCCGTGCGGAAAGGCTCGCGTATCGGCAGGATGTGCGACTGTCCACTCGGAGCATCTTGCAACATATACCTGCTCAAGTGCTTATAATTTTTACCTAGTGTTCACTTTGTTGAGGATTCATTAAGTTAATGACTTGAATTATGAGTAAACTTTGTGCAGTTTTGTCTTAAGGAAGCCTATTATCTTAGTTCTGCAGAAACACGCCTATGATTTATTTTCTAATATTAAATATATGATTAATATTTTATTATTTCAATGGAGACCGAGTTGCAAATACAGTAGTTGTCCAGAATCGTTCGTAACAACAGTGATTTGACAATAATGATTAAAATATCACAGAAATTAGATATATCCAGATGAAGCTTAAGCATGTTAAGCATTAACCACGAGTTTATATCCCCGAAAAGGAGAGGACAAAACTTACAGTCAGGACTTTTTACAGTCTGTTAATGCATAAGACAAGTGTCCCTCCAAGGCTACCCATTTATAGAAATCGGCACAAAACCAGCCTTCATCCCCTACGCCGACTATTCATCAAATCATGCCCCCGAATGCCAGCTTTCACTTCACATTAGTTCATTTATGTTATGCAGAGGGCATGTGTCTACACAAGCTACAAAACTCATGCTTTAATAGATAATAATTATTTTAGACCTAGAGCTCTGTGGGACTGAGGGTAGTGTTTTAATGATGTTTTGGAATACCAGTGCATAGGAGAAAACATGTTCAGTTAAAATGATGCCTTGAAGACTTTGACTTGATATGGAGTATTAATGGTCAAAAAACGGGAGCTGGTGTTAAAGGAAACACAATTGTAGATGTTATGAACATCAGTGAACTTGTCTTGTTACATACAGTAAATGTGACCTGAGACCAAATGTGCTTGACCTGCTGGACTTTATTCGGTTTTAGTAGCTTCATCACAATTTCTTAATCTGATAAATCAACACAGTTATAGAACAATGTTTTTGCTAAAAAAAATAATAATAATCTCCAAATCATTCCCAACTGAATAAGGATTGGTTTAATAAGTCAAATATCTCTCATTTCTCTTTCAGCTACTTGTTAATCTTTATCCAAAAAAAACCACATACAGTGTGCAGAACAATCTACATTCATTATTTAACATATGTTTGAATCTAACAAATAAATAACTTCCCAGGAAAAAAAACATATGGTTCTTAATCATGACCAGAAACGTGCGCTTGAATTAGCAGAATGCTTTTTTTAAGAAAATTATATTAAAAACTATTTACTAAAGCATATTTTGGGAATAACATCTGCATAAT
>JAOUQT010000033.1:8379097-8392154 GCA_025769995.1 Xyliphius kryptos
GGTGGGATATAAGATGGCTCGGGGGAGGGGGGGGTGTTCTGAGAAGCATTCGATTTGTCCTTCATGCCTTCGCTGAAAGTCATGGTGTGGAAGTCAAATTAAAGCAGTTTCCTCTGTACCATGAACTGAGCAGCAGTTGTAGGGCTTGCATTAGAACCCAAAGGATTTTTAGTAGGATTCAGCTCTGTGTGCTCAGAAATTATTAAACATGTAAAACGCATCTATTGTAGGATTTCAGAAGCTTTATGTAGCTCTTTTTTTGTGCAGTGTTGAACGGTGTTGTTTAATCTCTGGTCCACCAAAGTCAAGGACCCTGAACTTTGACCCAAAACCAGAAGGCGGGTCTTCAGAGTCTTCTCTGAAGGCCTAAAAATATCTGAATAGATCCGATTCTGACCTTATTCTGTGTCCTTGTTAGATGTGATGAGACATGTGCATTATCTGCTTTAATTTTGCTATTTTGTAAAGCACAATGCATTGTGTATGGAATGCCATATAGACAACAAATATAGTTTTAATAAATGTGATTTTAATTGAAATAGTGCATTTCTTTGCGTTCCATAACTGTTTGAGTAAACCTTATTTTTTTGTTTAGTTATTATGCTGGAGAGGAAAGTTTTGCAGTTTGTTGTCAAAATAATGAAATGAAATAAAATCAAAAGAGATTCATTCATTCATTCATTATCTGCGGGCACTGGCCAGATACACCAAGGACAGGGTGCCTATCACCGGATCACACTCACAGACTATATATGGGGCAATTTAGAGCAGTCAGTGTACCTTGAATCTATGGGAGTAAACCGGAGAACCTGGAGGAAACCCACGCGGACACGGAGAGAACATGGAAACTACACTCAGAACGGTATTCGAACTGGGATTTTCCCCCCAGCGTTTAGAGGTGAATGTGCTAACCACTATACCACTGGGCCACCCTAAAATGAGATTCATCGGTTCTTTTATTTGGGGAAAAAAAATAGTTTAGACCGAGTCCAGTAATCGATAATCTAGTCGATAGTTCAGTTGCAGCCCCTCCGTCCGCAGGCTACTGCGCTGCCGTCACAATGACTTATCTATTTGCGATGCAATGGCTTGAAACTGCATTTCTGCATAATGGTGTTTTTATGGCCATTCAATAGTGATTGACAGGTGAATTATTTTAGACTGATAATTATTGAAGACTCAAATGTGAAATGCATGACCAGCCACTGCCCAAAACATCATGTTGGGATACTTGTAAGTTGCTTTGGATGAAATGCAAAATGACTAAAATACCAAAAGTATGAATCTGAGGTTTCTGCAGATTGAAAGTCCTTTCTTATAGTTTGGATTTTTATTTCCTCTAAAGACAGATGTCCTGCAGTAAAGCCGTCCATAGGCAGAATCTGCAATCTGTTCTGACCTTGTGGCCTTTGTGAGGACCAGTTGAGTCTGAGGCGACCTCTCATCTCTCAGGTTTATCGAACAGGCCTCTGTTTGCTCGCTGGGAAAAGTTCCCCCGCCACGCAGTGATGAGGCTTCAGCGGAGCCGTGCAGGTGCTGAAGAGGCCCGAAGCGAGATGGCATGCTGCGCCGACTCGCACTCAGGCAATAAGCACAGTTTGTCATGGTTAAAGAACACGCTCGAGGTGATGGTGTCTCTCACAGTCTGCATCTCACTTCTGCACACACACACACAAATGTTCACTAAGCCAGCAGGCTGTGCGAGCGGGACGCGACAGCACCCGAGTGAGTAGCGGAGCGTGACCCGAAGCCTGATACTTTTATCAGGATTTCCATTTTAGATACAGAAAATGCTGATGAGGAAAAGCCATTGTGGTGCGAGCGCGGCTCCTCAGCAGTGGCCGACTCAGCCACTCCTATGTATAGATTTTCCCAGCGGTGCATTTGCGCCCGGTCTGGTATTTTGAGGTTCAGGAAATGATTTTCTTTTTCCTCCAGTTTGTTCCGCTGCGCTTCTAAATACCGACAAAATTAAACTTCAGTCTCTTCTTAAAAAAAAAAAAAAAAAACAGTCTGCAGGATTAGTGTGCAGCGCTGATTTGTTCCTGGTTTTAATTTGCCTTTTAAAGGATTTACAGTTATAAATAAAAGCTATGGATGCTGCTAGTGTTGAAACACAGGGGTGGTTTTATGTTGTGTATTAGGGATGTAGCAGATGTGCAGAAGACAAAATGCTGAATACATATTAACAATAAGGTTTTTAATAAGTTTATTAGAGCCGCTGTTCTTAAACTTCCACTCAGACAACAGCTTGTCAGAGCGGAGGTGATCCAGTGGAAAATGGAAAGCCATTCCAATCCAGGGGAAAATGTTTCAGGCACTGCGCAAATACACCCAAGTATAGGGTGCTAATACATCGCTGGGCACACACTCACTTACTATATGGGGCAATTTAGAGCAGTTAATTTACCCCATGTGCCACGTGTGCCACTTGCTCTTCCCACTCAGCTTTGCTTTCTATCAAAGCCAAAATGTGTGAAAAGGCCGTGCATCTTTGTTGGAGAACATGCCTGCAGGTCCTCATTGTTCCCAGGTTTCAGCCCCAAATGTAATGGGGGTAAAAAGGAATAAGGACCGGACAGGATTTCACACCACAGAACAGGCTTTACTGGCGACAAGACTAGCTCGTAGTCAGTGCCTCTCTCCGCAGCGAAGGGCAAACAAGCTCATTAGGTGGAGCCGCGTCAGATGCATTGATTAAACGTAATCGAAGTCCATCAGCGACTTCTCTGCACATGCCACGACCGTCGTACCACAATTGCCCTACCAGCAGTTTCCAGATCCCCGTATCCAACCCATACTGCTCTTTTACAGCATAACCTCTATAAACGCATCGTGCCCTCCATCCCACCAGCTTATATACGGCATATGCTGTTCCTGGGTTTAAAAGGGTGCACACACTGATTAGGCGGAGCTGCTTCAGGTGCGTGAGTTAACTGTGATTAAAGTCCATCAGCGACGACTGAACCTCTTCTCCACCCCCCCCACGGTGTTCCTGCCACACTGCCCCACAAGCAGACTCTAGATACCTGTGTCCAGATGTGCTTGGGGGGTTGTGTGTATGCGTGTGTCTGATCTGCTGCGTGGAAAGGGGAAGAGAGTGCAATGTTCTCCGCATCTGTGTGTACGGCTTCACCTCGGTCTGCCTGTTAACTTTTGTTGTCTGCTCTCCAGCGTGCAGCCACCTGTGTGTCAGCTGATGTAGTGCTTTGCATGTTCACCCCTCTGCACTAAGGAGTCAGGTTTGAATCCTGATAACGGTGGAGTTTCCGTGTCCTCCCTGTGTCCTTGTGGGCACAGTTTGAGGCTCTAAATTGCCCCTATGTAGTGTGTGAGTGTGTGCCCAGGGATGGATTGCCACCCTGTCTGCCAAATGGCCAAGACATTGTATTTCCATCCATCCATTATCTTCCTCTACTAGGGTCACAGTGGGGTTCCCCATGCCCATCCAGTGAAGAACATCTCGTGAGCTGGGCAGATATGCCCAGGACAGGGCGCCAATCTACTGCTGTGCGCGCACACACACACACACACACACACACACACACACACACACACACACACACACACACACTATACGGGGCAATTTAGGACATTCAATTTACCTGGAATCAATATCTTTGGACTGTGGGACGAAACCGAAGAACTCGGAGGAAACCCACACTGACACAGGGAGAACATGGAAACTCCACCCAAATCGGGATTTGAACTGGAAACCCCCAATCCTGAAAGGCGAATGTGCTAACCACTAAGCCACCGTGCTGCCCGACGTTATATGTAACGTGGTAAATGCCAAAAAAGTAAAAAAAAAAGAATCAACTGATAAATCATATTTGACCAATATTTGTGTCTGCCACATTGTGTGTGTATGTAAAACCTCTTGCAAAAATCAGCAAATTGCAATATAAAGTGTAATAAAATGTATTATTAAAATTCCTTGATGTGCATTATGCTGCTTTAGCTGCTTTATTTTGAAACCTTGGCGTCCTGACGTTCAGGGCCAGAGATAGTTAATCGATATAAAGCTGGCGTGTTAGTCATTTTGTGTCATCTTGGCTCCTCTCTGCCTTTGACAGATGGGATCTCTGAGGGTAGTGGTCATAAGCTCTGATTGGCTATCCGTCAGTTCACTGCATCTTTAAAATCGCTCCCTCGTTTCCTTCCTAATATTCGTTGCTGTTTATTTGCTCTGCCAAAGTGCGTCTGCTCCGCTGCAGAGGTCTTCAGGTTCCATTAAAACCGTAGTGTAACGAGCCGAGCAGACGAAGGCGGTGGGTCCGGTCTCGCAGGATGGTGTGAAGCAGGGGAGAGAGTTAGCTGCCTGCATGGCATTACTGTGTGCCAACCCCATCAGGATTTTTAGAGAGCCAACATGCATTGCTGTGGGAGGCAAAGGATGATGACGTCCATGCCACCCTCCATGTTGGCTCAGTGGAAGTTTCAGGATTACACAATACACTTGATTTTTGGTGTTAGTTTAATAGATTGTATTGCTAAAGATCGTCCTTGGTTTTTCAAACAGGAGAAGAACAAATTAAACTCATTACAATGATAAAATATTGAGGCTAAAACCAAATCAAAAGATGATTTGGATGAAGGCTTGTGATTCATCCTATAGATGTATGATGGGGTTTAGGTCAGGTCTCTGACCTTCTTTTGTACACTAGGGGACAGATGTGCTGGAATGACACAAGGCCATGACAGTGGAGACGTGCAGTTTGTTTAAAATGTCTTGCTTTACAGAAACATTAGGATTTCCTTCTGTTACAACTTAAGGACAAAGGCCAAGCCCCCAAATGCAATCCTATAGTTCAGCGTTTCTCAAATGGTGCGCACAAACCAAACGTTGGTTGCAAACATGTTCTGGGTGAGTCGCAGATATTTTGTAATAAAAAAAAGAATCAGTGAAACCACGGTTTTCCTTGACCTTGGATGTCCCCTGATTCAGTGTTTATCGAAAATGACGTCTCTGTTTTCGTTTGTACGCATGACGTGGACAATCTCTAACTCCGTGTCTTGGGATTAGTGTCCCAATTGTCCTTGGTCCTCACAAGGTCGACTTTAAACACCAACATCTATAACATTTATACTTAACATACTTTATATAAGTTTTTCATGCCCACTGTAACTTCAGTTGGTTCTTTTTGGGTTTAGGCTTAAAATTCAAAAACTGCTTCCAGAAAATAAATCAGCGTTTCTTAAATGTTGGGTCACAGCTTTTAAAAAATAAACACAGTGGAACCTCTTCGTTGCCTTTGGATATTCAGTGTCTATCCATTTTCTCCACAAAAATCTCTTTTTTTGCCGGTTGCTTCGGATTTAATCAGCGTGATCACATCATGTAAACATGTCTCATTGTCCCTGTTAAGTTTCCCTTGAAAAGTCCAAGTGAATTCAACGCTTTACTTTTAGCGCCATCATGCTACGACCAAAAAATGTTTGCAGATCCAGCAAGAGCAGAAACACAAAGAAGGAAAAAGGAAATCATTCAGAAATCGGACGCGTGTACAGCAAGTCGTCGTCCAAAGTTCCAAAGTGGAGAAAAAGCAGGCGGTAAAGAAGCTGATGTAGCGAATGGCGTAAATTCACTAACAAACCAGAAAGTGAAAATGTGGAAAAGTTAATTTGGATCAAAAACAGTTATGATGGTGAGAAATGTCAATGCCGTTCTGTTAAATGTTTTATTTACATAAGATTTTTATATATATTTTTTAAAATAAAAGAATATAAAATAGGGGTGCCGCAGTGGCTTAGTGGTTAGCATGTTCGCTTCTCAGTACAGTACTGGAGATTACCGGTTCAAGTCCTGATCTGGGTGTAGTTTCCATGTTCTCCCCGTGTCTGCGTGGGTTTCCTCCGAGTTCTCCGGTTTCCTCCCACATCCCAAATACATGGATTCAAAGGGAAATTGAATTCTCCAAATTGCCCCATATAGTGTGTGTTTGTGTGTGGTTATGTGAGTGAGCGTGTGCCCAGCAATGGATTGGCACCCTGTCGTGGGTGTGTCAGCCCGAAGCGTTCTCGTAGAGGATTAAACAGAAGATAAGGAATGAATGAATACAAAATGGTGTGTGTATATATATTTTCCTTCTTTTGTTTTTAGTATCAACCTCTACATTTATTCTCTATAAAATGTGTTTTATGGGTTTTGGAGTCTCGAGTGAATTAACTCTATTTACAGTGATTTAAATGGAAATAGGTGCCTCAGTTTTTCAGATTCGACCAGATTTGTGGACGGATTAGCAACAAAAACAGGTTCCACTGTACATTTTTAAAAACTGAAATTGTATGGGAACCAACCATTGAAATTATAACCAGCGTATTTAAAAATTTGGATTTTCATTCTTTAAAGTAATTGCTCTTAAATTAACTTTGCATATATATATATGTTTATGTTTTTGAAGGCTAGTTGTCAAAATTAGTGTGGTTTGTGTATAAAATTGGTTTATGCCCATGAGAACATGTGGGCCCCAGGCCGAGACCCATTCAAATCCCCTGCTTTAGAGTGATCTTGGACTACACTGAAATTATTAAGGACCTGTTCTGGAGTGAAATGAAAGCCCTGAATTTAATGATTTACTTTAGTTCCTAAATGTAAGTGTTCCTGTTCATTTGCATATTTGAATCTGATTCATTGATATGCGCAGCCTCATGTGGATGTCGTGGGAGGAGATGAGGTGATGGAGTAGTGCATTTGTTTGTGGCTGCACTCGGGTCGGCTGATAAGCGATGACACAGCGGCGTCAAAGCAGTCATAAGACGTGGCTCTGATTAAACCCCGCTAATGAGCAGCTCAATAAAGATAAATCCTCCTGATGCAATAAACGCCTCCTTGATTGCAAGCGCCCGGGGGTGTGATGCCTAATCCTATTGTGTTCTGTGTGCTGGATACACAAAGCCATCACAACCAGAGGATGACGAGCACCTTGCCTTATTTGCGTGTTCGTCTAATAAAGTAACAGAATGCTCGCCGTGTATGTTCTTACGGAGTGTGTTCTTGCACTTTTAGACACCAGGGCCCTAATTTTCGATTCAGCTTTTATACTGCACTTCATTTAACGGCCCATTCTTGGCGGTGCAGAATTGAATTACGTGTTTGAGCCGGGCAAAAACATCCGCGCATATATATTCCACTGAGTCCTTTCTTTATGAGCCAGATAAATTTCTCATTCGTTTGGCTCGCGCGCCGGCGCCGGCCCTCTGATGGAGCTCAAGGTTGGAGAGGAGGCACCTTTTCCCCCGTAAGCGATTGCGAACATATGGTGCAGGCGAAGCTCAGGAAGGAAGTGTGGAAATCGCAGGGAATGAGAGTTTGGATTAATGCGTCTGAACTGGGCATGGTCAGACAAATCTGGCAGAACTGCACTGCCAGGACCTTTAAAGGCCCTGGAGACGGGGTAAAGGAACCTTCAAAAAGCCTGTCCATCTTTATTTCAAAGACACTGCATCACTCAGTTTAGGGCTCTTTATAGACAGGGTCATGTGGTGCCAGCTCAGCGGGTATTCATGGTGACGCAGGCTGGACAGCTCGCTTTCTGTGTGGATGGGGTCTTTGAAGTAGCTTCATGTGTTTGTCTCCGTTGTGTGTAATATAGTGTTAATTAGCAGAAGTCAAATTTAATTTTATTACACTCTTAGAACACAAAGTACATTATTGCACCCTTTGGGGTGGAGCTCCTTGTCCCCGAAGGAGTTTGCTATGACTCAGGCCGCAGGGTCGGGGCTGTGGACTGGTACTGGGTCACACCAGGGAGGGAATAGAATTAACTCAGTCTGTCACCTGTAAGGCAGTTAAAGTTCGAAGCCCTTGGTGAATGTGCCAGCATCCCAGTGACGCTTAAGCAACACACACACACACTAATATGTGGGCAAGGTAGCTATGTGTTTAGGGTGTTATAAGTCTGACGGCTCAAATCCTAGTTCCACTGAAGTTACCAATGTGGCTTCTTAAGCAAGACCCTTAAATCTCCCTCCTTCAGGGGGCGCTGTATTAGATCCCGTGCTCTGAACAGTACGTTGTATTTTTACTACCACTTACACCAGCACAACACACACTAACACAACGGCACCACCATGTCAGTATTGCAGTATTAAGAACCATCCACCGCCCTAATACACCCCTGGCAAAAAGTATGGAATCACCAGCCTGGGATGAGCAATTATTCATTTTATTCCGTGGAACAAACTCATATCAAAAACATGATGCAATAATAAGGTCATTCCAAAGTGCAACTTGTTGGCTTTCAGGAACACTCAAAGAAATCAAAAAAATATTGTGAACACGAAGTAAATGTTACTTTTATTGACCAAGCACAGGGAAAATAATATGGAATCACTCAGTTCTGTGGAAAAACGTATGGAATCACTTAATTTGAAGGTAGAAAATAAGGACACACCCAGTCAATTTCCTTTCCCCGAATGGACACCTGCCTCAGATTAGATCTGCAGTTAAAAACACCTGCAGTCATGACACCTTGGAGGGCTGCTGGACGAAATAAAGTGGCAAGGACCATGGCTTCAACAAGAGAAATGTCTCTTGAAACAAAAGAGAGGATTGTGAAACTTTTTCAAGAAGGTAACTCTTCACGCATGGTTGCTAAAGATGTGGGCTGTTCACAGTAAGCTGTATTTAATATATGGGCCAAGCATACTTGTAGACCAAGAAAGACCTCAAAGAGTCAAGATGAAGAACTTTTGACTGGAAAACTGAAAAAGTACAACTGAACAGATGAAGCATAAATGGGAGGAAGCTGGAGCCGATGTATGTGACTGAACCGTAAGAAATCGCCTAAAGGAAATGGGATTTCAATACAGGAAAGCTAAAAGCAAACCATCATCACACCTAAACAGAAAAGAACAAGACTGCAATGGGCTAAGAAGAGGTGATCATGGACTGTGAATGACTGGATGAAAGTTATCTTCAGTGATGAGTCAAGAAGCTGCATTGGACAAGGTGATTATGCTGGAACTTTTGTTTGGTGTTGTTCCATAAAGATTTATGAAGAGGACTGCCTGAAGAAAACAACCAAATTTCCACAGTCCTTGATGATATAGGGCTGCATGTCCTCTGGGGCAAAGGTACTGGATAGATGACTGTGGTTAGTACTTCTATCAATGCGCAAGTTTACATTGACATTTTGGACAGTTCTCTCATCCCTTCAGTTGAACAGATGTTTGGAGATTCCTTGGAGAAAGCATTCCTTTTTCAAGATTCCTTATTTTTTTCCTCAGAATTGAGTGATTCCATATTTTTTCCCTGTACTTGGTCAATAAAAGTAACATACACTGACTTCCAAATGTTTTCTCTTCATTTCTTTGAGTGTTCCTGAAAGCCAATAAGTTGCAATTCGGAGTGACCCTATTATTGTGTCATGTTTTTGAACGGCGTTTGTTCTGCACAATGAAATGTCTGAATGAGTGCTCATCCAAGACTGATTTCCAAACTTTTTGCCAGGGGTTGTAATACCTGCTCCATGGGGGTCTGTTGGGATGCTGAGAAACATTTGACCGCCAGTTCAGATTAGACAGTCTTATGCTAAATCAAGTCAAGCTATTTAAACCCTCCTTCTGTCTGAGAGTTTATATACTTATACTTTATAATCTGCATATGGCTCGTCACTTTGTATCCTGACACTGGATCCTTTGGTAACTGCGTTTCTTTTTTCTTTATCTGCAGCACGCTCTGATGCTCGTTTCTCTACATCAGTTAGCAGTGACGGCACTCTGTTTGAGGTTTGATATGAGCGGGATAGGAGGCGCGTGTGCAGTTGTGTTGGTATAGAACGTCCCGCTGTGGGGCCTTCCAGCAACTAAGAGTGACAGGCGCGGCTGTACGGCTGCGCTCGGAAAGCGGGAGGCCGGCCTAATGAAGACGATGCTGCAGTCATGACCAACTCCCTCGCCGCTGCCGCTGCACTTCATCAAGCCCCTCCCGGCTCTCTGCACTCCACTTCACACTGCCGTTCTCTTTTCCTGACACACTTCACTGCTCCTGTGCATTTTTAGATTACAATAATCCCTGTGTGTATATTTATTTATTTTTCGTGTGCGATGGCTTCGTTGTTTGAGGTTATTTTTAGCGTTCATCCTGGAACGGAACCTAACTTGGGGTTTTTAAATAAAGATTTGCATATATTTCATTTGGAGATGCTTTTATCCAAAGCAAGTACACTTTAGGTGAGATCTAAAGGCCTGCTGGAAAGGGGTTCCCATCAGGCACTGCTCCCTGCCGCACATGCCAACTTCACTATAGAAGTAGACCGCAAACAGAGCTGCATTTTCAGGCTGCGAGTAACTGATTAGACAACATTACAGCAGAACTTTGGTATTTCTTTCCATTTTTAAGTTTAAATTGCGGTTTATCTAAAATCATCTGCTGTTAAAACACACAATTCATCACGGAGTGTAGACGTCTTCATCATTTCCACAGGTCTTAAAAAATGAGTACACCAACCATCCATCATGTTCCTAACCTACTGGAAACAGTTTAGGGAAGGGCCTTTTGTGTTCTTTACAGAAAGCAGAGTCCATGGAGGCATGTATGTATGAAGATCTTTGAGGTCAGACACCAATGTTGTATAGGGGGATCTGGGTTGTAGGTTTGTTGTGGTTCAATTCCCGGTCCCAACATGTACTATGGCTGACGTGCCCTTGGGCAAGGCACCCGACCACAATTGTTCTCTGGGCGCCGTGTACAGGGCTGCCCACCACTCCGGGCACGTGTGTTTTACTGCATGGCTGGGTTACATGTAGAGGACGCCAACACAAACTAGCTTTACATTACAAGAGGTACTGGTATTCGTTTCCTCCGTCCCACCAGCTCATGCTCGGTCTCTATTCTCGCAGCATGTGCTGTTCCCGGTTGTAAAGGTCGCACACTTCATTAGGCCGAAGCATCAGGTGTGATAATTAACCATAATCAACGTCCATGAGCGACGGCTTCCCCTATTCCCCCATTCCAGAGTGATCTTGCCACAAGGACCTTCTCTAAACTGTTGTGCAAAACCCACAGCTACATGTCCGATCTCATTCCGATGTAGATGAAATGTTCTTGGGCTTTTAAAATCTCAACAATGTCTCCACCTGTCTAACTTTCAAAAGCCGTGTTCGTTACTCGCCTCCCAGGTTTTCGGTGGAGAGCGTTGACGTGGTTCTTTATTCCTCCATCAGATGAGGTGGAACAGAGGAAAGAAGCTGTAATGCACCACGGTCTGCATAAGTTCCTGTTTTTCCCGTGGGTCCGTATCCATTTCGTTTCCACCTCGTATCCCACGAGCAATGTCCGTCTGTCCTGCCAGTAGAACACTCTGGCGGCTCCATGGCGGTCCTGGCCGACTGCAAGTCCTACAGAATGACTCAAACCTACAGTGATGTCACGTCTGGCATGCGCGTTTGTATGGCGGTGGCCAGCGGACGGCAGTTAGAACTGTGACGGTTTTCTCTTTTTAGCCTCCATAAGAGCAGGGACTTGTTTTTGGGAGTGATTGGTGTTTTCTTTTCTTCTGCAGCGTGTGTCTAAGGGGATTGTAGATGTTTGTTTCATCCAGTAAGCTGTGCTGTGAATTGCAGGTTCTTCCCGGCTTCATAAATACACAATCACACTGTTGTAGTTGTCCTGACTGCACTGTATATATATGTATGTGTATATATAATGATACACCTCTAAACTTGGCGTTTACAGTTAAGATGCAACTCGCCTTTTAGTTTTGTGTTTTACGGCCTTTGTGTGTTCTGTACCATTAATTTCTGAACCACCTTATACATACATATACAGGTATATGCATTTATGACACCCTTTTAATTTCAAAACAACCCTGACCTGAGACATGGACTAAATGTGAACTAAGACCCCTGAATGTGAACTGTGGTATCTGTCACCAAATGCTACCCTCAGATCCTGTAAGTTCCTGTAAGGTGCAATTATAACATTTTTGGGAAGTGTGGCTTATTTTACCTTCAGCCTGCAAAAAAAAAACATTTTAAAACAGACTTATACTTTGCTTTACAGAGTCAGTATACACAGTCTACCTGCGCTTCAGTTAGTCTTGAAGTAACAGTGCACTATTTACGAGCCGTTACACAATATAGCGAAAATTCAATATGTGGTAGTGGGGAGCCCTGGTTTCGAGCATTTAATAAAAGTGCCCACCCCCTCCAACCACTTTACTGAACTGAATTGTGAGGTCCACACCATGGTGTCATTAAACCCCTAATCAGTAGCATTAAACTCTGTTTTATCTCTGCTAGTCTTTCTTGATAAAGCAGATAGATGTTTTTCAACCCTGCTTTAATTGTGAGGACTGTAAATTTAGAAGCGATTGAGCAGAAGTTGAATATGAATCTGTCACGCCTGCTGGAACCGGAAATACAAAGACAAAGATTTGCTCGTGAGGCAGCGCCCTTGCCAAGTTAAATCCTTATTTAAATGGCGTTCTCAACAGACATGGCATGTAAATGAACGCTCTTTGGCACGAAGCGAAGGCAGAAAATCCGTGGCAGTTAGGTGGAAGCGCTCAGGCGTGCATAATTCACCTTCATTTTGGAGCTAATTTTCATAATTAAGCATAAAAAATTAGGCCTATGAAACAATTATAAGGATGAGCTGTATGACACACACTGGATTCAGGGCGCCGCAGACAGAAACCTGGTGTGAGTTGCTCCACGGGGACACAACCAGTCTGCACATGGTGGTGCATCCAAGTGAATCCAATGTTTAGTTGTTATCTTGTTTTTTTTTTTTTTTCGTAGATATTTTATTTAGCTGTTTCAGATGCGTCTCTTTAAAACACTTCTTTAAGGTTGTTAAAACAACAGAACAACAAAACAGTTGGATGGTTTATCTGCTGATATGTTATAGTTATTCAATAAATGCATTTAAATTTTAGTTTTCAATTTGTCTACTTTTATATTTGTATTCAATATTTATACACTGTTCAAAAATAAAGGGAACACTTAAAGAACACAATGTAACTCAGTCACCTACACTTCTGTGAAATCAACCTGTCCAGTTAGGAAGCAACACTGATTGTGAATCAGTTTCACTTGCTGTTGTGCGAAT
>JAOUQT010000033.1:8418823-8433918 GCA_025769995.1 Xyliphius kryptos
GTGTGTGTGTGTGTGTGTGTGTGCGTGTGCGTGTGCGTGTGCGTGTGCGTGTGTGTGTGTGTGTGTGTGTGTGTGTTGAGAAATGAGGAGCAGAGACTCCTAGACTTCTGGCTGTAATTCTGACAGCATTCTGAAGTTACAGCTTCATTTTGGAATTCTAAATTTATGTGTTCTGTCACTCTGATGGCTCAGCATTGGAGCCATGAGCGTAGAGACAGAGAATTCAGACAAAACTTTTCTTACAAGGACAAATCAGAACTCCCTGTAAATATAATAATGTAGTGTTTACATTAAAGGAGGGGTTTTAAGGTTTTGGGGCAATTAAATATCACGATAAGGAAGGACTGAGCCAACGTTCAGATTTGTAGCTACTGAGGTGTTGCATTTGATGTTGTTATTGAACGAACAATCGAACGTAGGAGAGCAAGAACATGGTAGGTAATCAAGCTTCAGCCTTGTAGGTAGACCCCGACGTGACCCTGGTGAGGGTCTTGTGTTCAATGGCGATATCGAACGAACCATGGAATGTAGGACGGTAAGAAGTACTTTTTTTTTCTCAGGACATGATGGGGAGTCAAAATACCAAATTTTAGGGCGAATTAATAATGAAGGCTTTGGCATTTATGGGTGTAGATAGTAACATGAAGTAAATAACAAGAGATTAACACCTATCCCAGTTTAATAAAGCTGGAACAATACCAGTTGAGGGCCTTGTTTATGGGCCCACATTAGAAAAGTTTGAACCCTGCACTGTCAGATCGACATTCCGACATCCAAACCACTGAGCTACCACACCTGGTGTGTGTTGTAGTTAGTGTATGTAGTATTTATTAATACTTTGGTGTTAATGGTACTGTTGATCCTCTTTTTCATGTTCTCCAATTGTCTTTCTGGCTACACTGCTGATATGCAGTTGGGAATGGGATCGTCTGCTCTGCAAGCGGTTTGCAGCCTGTCTGTTGATATTCCAGGGTGTCTTGCACTTCGAGTGCTGGGAGAGGCCTCAGTCCCCCTGTGTATCTGTACATGTGCATTAGAAACACGGTTATGATTTGAACCTGTGGCTTTATTAATACGAGCGATTCACTGTTCGCTGTAAAATGATTCAGTCTACAGAACAAAATCCCCGTTTGCCATCCAGCTGGTTTTGTTTAGTCGACGTAATTCAGTTATCTAAAGTGTGTGTGTGAGTGTGTGTGGGTGTGTTTACTTGTGCTGACATGGATTTGTCCTCCGCATGTGCAGCCGTATTTTTAATTCTGCTGACTGACCCGTGGAGATGTTCATGTTCTTGCGGCCTCGCCACCCAGCCTCACTGTTGTATTAATATAATCTGCTTATTATTAGGAGTGTCATCACACGCACGCACGCACACACACACACACACACACACACACACACACAGACACACACACAGACATGCTCTTCAGATTACCCATCCTTGTTCTCTGTTAGATTGACTAAATGAGGCTGTAATTATTTCCATAAGCGCGCGTCCCGTGCGGACCCTCCTCTGAGCTGATTAATCAGCGCTGATCTCCAAGGCCAGCCTTCCTGTTTTGGTGGAACATCCTGGGGATTCTATCCTGGCAGCTCCCTGCGGCTCATCGCCGAGCAGCCGAAATCTATTAGTTAAAGAGTCTAACGCAGCTTTCCGCTGCGCCTCGTGCGATGGACGGCATCAGCTCCTCTGCCTGTACTTTCATCCCGACGTTCCTCCTGCCTGCAGCGTCCACTCCGCCTCCTCTGACCCTGGCCTCGTCTGACTGTCCGTACGGAGCAATGCCGGCTTCTCCAAAACGCGCCGTTATTAGAGCACATAGTGTTGTTTGGTTTTGCTTTCAAGTCGTTCCAGCATTACGGCACCGCGTCGTCCTGGCAACAGTAGTCAAGGGAGCGTCACTTTGAGGAGCTGAATTAAGAAGCGCTCCTACGGCATCCCAGCTCAGAATCGTGTTTACTCGAACTGAAGTGTTGTTTTTATCTCTCCAGACGAGGCAGCAGTTCGGAGTGATCTACTCTGCTGAAGGTTTTCTTCTGCATCGCTGTTCTCAGAGCCTCGTGGATTCATGTGTGTTTCTCAGATTCAGTTAAATCACATACACAGTAAATGATAAACACCTGAAAATAAGGAACGTTCAGGGACCCCTGAAGTGCAGATCATTATTCGGATAAATTAAAAGAGTAGTGATTCACTTTTTTTGATTTACTTACACCATATACACAGAAATACTTTGCCGGCAGTGCGGTCACGCTGGGGGACGAGTGGTGGAGCCGGCGCGTTATTCAGGGAGATTGAGTAGCGCACCTGATGTCGTTTGCAGCCTTAAAAGCTGTGACATTGCATGCCGTGGGAAGAGAAAGATTCCGTGGACCAGGAGCGAAATCCAGAAGAGAAATCCTGTCTTTGGTCCTCATTCGGCCCATTTTGTTATCATTCATTATGGTACCGAATCCTGCGACGAATGAGAATACACGTGGCAGACGACATCACATGCGAGTCCGTGGGCATATTCTCCAGCAGAGGTACACGCTCCAGCCCAGGATTTCAGTTAATTTTTGTAGGCGGGGCAAAGCAAATTAGGCGGGGCAAGCGGAGATTCCAACAGGCGTGGATGGAACATAAAACGCTGGGCTTTTTCATGGCTAAAAATAGGGAGGCACAAAAGGCTGGAGTTCTGAGAACCTGGCCAACAGTGCGGAAGGACGAAAGAGCCTACACTAAACGGGATGACACATATGTGGTCCAATGATGACATCAGGAGCTCGCGGGCAGACTGAGTCGGAACCGTGTGCACAGAGTTAGGAGGGCTGCGATATCTCTCTCTCCGCAGCAGCATGTGCACCAGGCATCTGGAATCTGCAGGGGGCGGGGTTGTGCGACGGTGAATGTTACCAGTCCTCATTCGTAGGATACATGTGGCAGATGACATCACCTGCGAGTCCCCGGGCATGTTCTCCAACGGGCGTACGCACCCCAGCCCAGGATGCTGGCTTTCTCTGGAGTGAAGCAGAGGTTCCAGTCAGCATGGATAGTGTGGAAGTCGCGCCGGGATGTGTCGCTCATCGCGGCAAAAAATGGAAAAAAACGGTTTTGCGTGACCATTAGTGGGGAAGGACAGAAGAGCCTACGATGGCACGCAGATGGCCCCCTGCTGGAGAGATGATGTCAGGGGCTCATGGTCAGATTGGAACCGAGACACGAAAACTCTGATCTTTCTTCCTCTCCACGGCAGCTAGTGCACACGGGCACCCAGAACCTGCCGTGGGGGATGTGCAACAGTAGTGCGGTTCTGCTTGGCGAGGATCTCCCTGTTGATCTGGGAAGTTAATTAGCGCACCTGGTGCTGCTCCACCTGATGACTTTTGCAGCCATAGAAGTTGTGACATCACATGCTGTAGGGAGAGAGCTTCCATCGACCAGGAGCAGGAAGCGGTGAATGTGCTATATACAGTGTGAAATAAACCCTGTTCCTGTTGGAGGGAAATCCTGGCCCCGGTCCTAATTTTTTTCCAGCCCTTATTATATTTTGGTGATGAAACCCGGAACGTATGAGCATGCACGGGGCAGAGGACGTCACCTGCGAGTCTGCGAGCATGTTCTCTAGAAGGAGTGCAGGCCTCAGCCCAGGATTTTGGCTTTCTTGTAGACCGAAGTGGAGTGGACGAGCTAACTGGAGGTTCCAGATAGAGCAGAAGACGCAGTGTTCAGTACTAGGAACCTGGCGCTTTTGCATGGCCAATAGCGCCGAAGGACGGAAGAGCCCACACTGAAGGCGATGGCAGGCATGTGGCCCAATGCTGGAGAGATGACGTGAGGATCTCTACCCCCGCCACTAATAGAGTCCTTTTACAGGAGAAGCCCTCTCATCTGGATCTCCTCTGCTTTTGATGAAAACTAATGGTTTTCCACAAAATGGAATTTCACACATGATGATCCCAGTTCTGAGTGCTTCCTCCTTCCTGGTTCCTTTGTTTTTAAACTGTCTCCCTGACAAAACGCTTTAACTCCGGCATTTATAACGCCGCAGGGTCCGACATCATCTCTTTTATCTCACTCTTTCTCATGTTATCTTCTTTTGCGCTGTCGGTTTTTTTCGGTCTCTCTCTCTCTCCCCCTCTCTTTGGTGTTTTAATTGTTCCTTGAGGCTCAGTGTGTAGCAGTAAATCCCACACTGTGTTTTGGCTCCCTGGTGTGTAGCAGCAGAGGCAGGTGTGTGTGTGTGTGTGTGTGTGTGTGTGTGTGTGTGTGCTGTGATTGTGACCAGGTGCTGCTCAGGTGCCTCACCCTGTCAGTGACACAGCAGTACAGAGACCACAGGTGCACAAGGACTGCAGTTTCCTTTTTTGGGCTGTCTGTATATCTCTCTGTCTCTCTGTCTGCCTCTGTATCTGTGTCTCTGTCTTCGCTGTCCCTGTCTCTTCGTCTATCTCTATGTCTCTCTGTATCTCGGTTTCTTTGTCTGTCTCTCTGTCACTGTCCCTGTCTCCGTCTTTACTGTCCCTGTCTGTTTTCCCTCTGTCTCTTTGTCTTCACTGTCCCTGTCCCCCTCTGTGTCTCTCTGTCAGTCTCTCTATATCGCAGTCTTCACTGTCACTTTCAATTTTTAAAAAACAACAATAATTACAAAAATAAACACGATTAAAGGGAAAAAAAACATTTATATGTTTTCCCACTTTCCTCATTTCCTTTTTTGGGTAAATAATAGTCAAAGACAACACAAGTAAACACAAAATTTAATTTGTAAATGAAGGTTATTACTATTATTAAGAGAGAAAAAGATCCAAACCTTCATTGCACTGTGTGAAAGGGTGGTTGGGACCCCCCCCCCCCTCTCTGTTAAAACATTCTATAACTGTGGTTAATCCCACCTGAGTACATTGTCTCTAGCCACACCCAGGCCTCATTATTGCCTCACCTGTTTTCAATCAAGACATCACTTAAATAGGACCTGCCTGACATCAAGTCCACCATCAAAAGCTACACATCATGCTGAGATCCAAAGAAATTCAGGAACAATTGAGAACAAAAGTAATTGAGATTTATAAGTCTGGAAAGGTTATAAAGCCATTTCTAAAGCTTTGGAAATCCAGCGAACCACAGCGAGAACCATTATCCTGAAAGGGTGAAGACATGGATCCTTCTTAGGAATGGCTGGCAGCCCAAAATTACCTACAGGCCTCACTTGCCTCAGTTAAGGTCAGAGTTCATTTCCCTACCATCAGAAAGAGACTGGGCAAAAATGACCTGCATGGCAGAGTTCCAAGAAGAAAACCACTGCTGAGCAAATAGACCATTAAAGCTTGTCTCAAAAACACATCTTGATGATTGCCAAGACTTTTGGGAAAACGTTCTGTGGACCAATGAGACAAAAGTTGAACTCTTTGGAAGGTGTGTGTCCCATTACCCATCCGAGGCGTAAAAGAATCACTGCATTTCAAAAAAAGAACATTATACCAAAAGTCAAATATGGGGGTGGTAGTAGTATGGTCTGGGGCTGTTTGTTTCAGGACCTGAAAGACTTGCTGTGTTAAATGGAACTATGAATTCTGCTGTCTACCAAAAGATCCTGAAGGAGAATTTCCGACCATCTGTTCGCGAACTCAAGCTGAAATGAACTTGGGTTCTGCAGCAGGACAATGATCCAAAACCCCACAGCAGGTCCACCTCTGAATGGCTGAAGAATAACAATATGAAAATTTTGGAGTGGTCTAGTCAAAGTCCTGACCTGAATCCTATTGAGATGCTGTGGTATGACCTTAAAAAGACTGTTCATGCTCGAAAACCCTCTAATGTACCTGAATTAGAACAATTCTGCAAAGATGAGTCGGTCAACCTTCCTCAAGAACACTGTAAAAGACACATAGCAAGATATCACAAACGCTTGGTTGCAGTTGTTGCTGCTAAGGGTGGCCCAACCAGTTATTGGGTTAATGGGGAATTTAAATTGGTTTGATGTTCCGAAACACTTAACTGTATGCATATAAATAAAAAAATATGAAATTAAAATACTAATAAAAACAGTTCGGTAGGGGTGAAGGAGGTGAAATTGGGGATGATTTGTATGAATTTGAAGATTTGTCTCTGGAGTTTAAAGCACTGAAATACGGTGACTCGGACACAGTCAGGATGGTCTGTTTGTATGAGAAGCTCCCTCTTCAATACACTGCTGAGGAAATACAAAAAATCCTTAGTGTCCCCAGAAAGGGGGTGGGTGCTGAGGTCTGGTTAATGCTGCAGTTAGAAGCTGGGCTCTAGTTGCTGTTGCAGTGGGATCCAGGGATCTGCTGGAGGTGCTGTGCGTGGTTCTGTTAGGTCTGCCCCTCTTGGTTTGCATTTCGTGTGTATGGTTCACATTGTGGTGATGAGGCTTGGTTAACCTGGGGGTTTGTACAGATCCATCCAGGTCATTCTCTAACATCCAGACGTTGTTCTTGATCACATGCACGTTGTCATGGAGGGTTTCTGCAGTTAGTGAATGGTGGTGAGCAATTTTTAAATTCTCTTTGTCTGCACTTTTCCTTTTTTGCCCCTCAGTTGGATCAGATCTGATTTTAGTGTTAACCTGCTTCTTTCTAACTAGCGTCCATCGGAATGTCGACAGTGAACAGAGCAGGTATTATTAGGGTGGTGGATGATGCTCAGCATTGCACTCACACTCACATTGTGGTGCAGGAGTGTTGTGCTGGTGTCTGTGTGTGTGTGTGTGTGTGTGTGTGTGTGTGTGTGTGTGTGCTAACAGCACAGCTACCTTTGAGCAAACGTACAAAACATGCAAATAGCGTGCAGTGAGGTGAAGTCGTCCTCTGATCCTGATTAAGTGCACCAGTGAACTCTGCCTGCAGGACGCAAACAGGATGCACTCCAGCATGATGTAGCAAAACCCCTATCTCCATCTGATCCACTAACCATTTCCAACACTGCACATTCATCCGCTGCCATCAGGGGCACAAATTTTCGCATCAAATTTTTTGCACTTTATGTTCCTATTTTTTTCCCATGGTTTTTACATTCTTCCTGCATTTCACCATTATATTCCATCTCACCATGTTCAGAGTATCTTTCGCCTTACTGAAAACCTCCTGGATGTCCTCATTTACCACATCCACACACCTCCTTTTTATCCTTCCCCTCCTCCTCCTCCTATCTGGTGCCTCCCTTCTTATCATCCTTTTGCCATTTTAAACCTCCTGCCTCCTCTGTACATGTCCCAACCACCTAAATATCATCAGTACTTTGGAAGTTTATATTGGAACTTCAGAATGTTCACACAGAGTCCTGCTGTAGAGGTCCGTAGTGCCCTAATAGGTTACCCCCAGCACACTCGAGCACACAGCATCAGCACCTCACTCTTAACCACTTTGCAATAACATTGAATATTTTTTTTTTTCTGTCTGATTCTTATCCCGTCACACGAACTATAGCAATATTCCATTCTTTCCGGTTCGCTGACAGGGACATCTACAGGCCTGGCTGGCTGCTATGGGGCAGATGAAAAGATCAGAGCAGAGTGAAAGCAGTGGAGACACTGGCCCTGCTGATGCTGCTGGTGGTGTGAAGGGTGGATGGGAAGCGTGGTGCATGGCGTGCATGGAGCCAGTCATTATGCAGAGCTGCAGGGCGCGGTTATCTGTTACTGTGCTCAGCTGAGCGTGAAGTGCCCAAGACGAGCTGAAAGGGCACAAATCCCCTTCGCCTGCCTTCCTCATTAGTCCCCCCCCCCCATCCTTTCATCCAGCCCTTTACCTCTGCCCGGCCTCCCCTGAGTCAGCCTGGTGTCTGGAGGGGTTAGAAGGCCAGCTGCAGGCTTCAGCTGGGACGTGGTGCGGCTCCTTTTCAATGCAGTCTCAGTTCCGGTGGTTCGGACATTATTTATCATACTGTCCATTCTTTTCAATCTAAGCTTCTCTGGTACGACACTGGAATGGTTCCAGTCCTATCCAACAGGCAGGACCTTTCAAGTGTCTTGGGACGGGGATCTTTCTAACCCTCAACAAGTAGTTACCGGAATCCCACAGGGCTCAGAACTCGGACCCCTACTCTTCATTACACGTCATCACTGGGCACCATCATTAAAGCACATGTTTTTTCTTTCCATTGCTATGCTGATGACACTTCGTTTGTCTTTTTCCTCTGACGACCTCTCAGTCTCAAATCTGATATCAGCCTGCCTCACCGACATATCTGTTTGGACACACCTTCTCATTCAATACCTTTTCTGTATTGTCATGACTATTTACATTGTAGATTCTCACTGAAGGGATCAAAACTATGAATGAACACATGAGGAGTTATGTACTTATCAAAAAAGGTGAAATAGCTGAAAACGTTTTATATTCTAGTTTCTTCAAAAAGCCACCCTTTGCTCTGATTACTGCTTTGCATACTCTTGGCATTCTCTTAATGAGCTTCAAGAGGTAGTCACCTGAAATGGCTTCCAGGTGTGCTTATCAGGGTTAATTAGGCTTAATCAGCTAACTAAAGAAAAACAAGTGGCCATCATTACTTCAAGAAATTAAGGTCAGTCAGTCCAGAAAAAGTGTCCCCAAGTGGAGTCACAAAAACCATCAAGCGCTACAGCAAAACTGGCACACATGAGGACCGACCCAGGAAAGGAAGACAAGAGTCACCTCTGCTTCTCAGGACAAGTTCATCCGTGTTACCAGCCTCAGAAATCGCAAGTTAACAACAGCAGCACATGTTTTCAGTTATTTCACCTTTTTTTGAAGTACATAACTCCACGTGTTCGTTCATAGATTTGTTGCCTTCAGTGAGAATCCACAATTTAAATAGTCGTGAAAATAAAGAAAACACATTAAATGAGAAAGTGTGTCCAAACTTTTAGCCTATATGTACGTCCTGCACATCAGCAGTCTCTGTGTGTACATTCGGATCCTTATTTATCCTGATCCAGAGTCGCCATTCTAATGAAAGTGAGCGTGTCCGATGAAAAAAACATTCACACATCAGAAGCCCACCATGCGATCATCCTCATAGGTTGCCAGGTTCTGTGAGGTTTATCTAACGGTACGTTGTATTTGTCATGAACTATTCGGTACGATCAGTTGCATGGAGAATATAACAGTGTAAAACCAAAAAAACAAGACGAGTCGAGTTGCAGCTTAGCTGTAAATGCTAGTTAAGAGGCAGAGCAGGACCTCGAGTGGAAAGCATACACGGAAATGACACACACTGCTTTATTCAAATCAAGCGTGTGGGTGGAGTTTGGGTAATTTACAGCAGCAGTGGAACAGCGTGGGTAGATCCAACACGGCCGGTTTGTGAATGTTGTGAGCTATGTTTAGTGGAATCATCCACATCGTTATCGAGAACCAACGATTAATCTCTGCTACTTTTTATACTAATTTGACTAAACTTACCATTTTTTATGAGTTAACGTGCGTGTGCTTAATCCTGTGCCCCCTAGAGGTTAAATCAGACAAAAGTATATCCATTACTGAATCACATGCAAGTTCTCCGCCCTGTGCCTGGTCTCCATGGGAACATACAGGTTTTGGTGTGAAGTCATGTCGTCCGTCCCATTACTATCCACATGTCGTAACCCTCAGTACTGAAGCTGTGTGATGTTTAGGTTTAGTGCAACAGGGCTTCAGCCTGATGGGTCGGGTGGTGGCGTCGTTCAGTGTGCCTTGTTGGCTGACTCAGTGGAACACGTTCTAAGATGCCAAATGTGCGAGCAGTTCATAAATGGATTGAATCAGCATCAGTTGTTGTTGTTGCCAAAGTCGTGATCCAATGCGTGGGAATACATTGTGTAGCAGTGAAGGTTCCTGGCTGCCACTGAGTTCTGAAATGAGGAGCAAAGCCTTTGCCGAGCCCCTCTTCGTGGTGGTGCTGTCTTTCTTTTTCGGGGCTAATGCGAGCATAGCGTTGGAAATGGGGGAGAAGATGCTGAAGAACTCCGATCTTTAGGCTCAGCATGAAACCTACAGGGTTCCCGCTCTGGTTTTTCTCTTTCACTAACTCTAGGAGCTCCTCATCACTCATAACATGTTCTCCCAGATTTCAGGGTGCGTCAGTGTGAAGTGCTTCGATCCAGAAGAGCACTTCTGAGGACCGACATCTTTATTTTAATTCACCTTGGGTTTGAGGCTAAAGTCGGGGCTCTGTGGGGATCAGTCATGACTGCATGGACCCTGCTCTGGTTCTGCACCGATTCTGTGATGGTTCTGCACTTGCTCTCTGGGGGTTCTATGATGGTTCTGCACTTGTTCTGCACTGGTTCTTTGATGGTTTTGTGATTGTTCTGCACTGGTTCTGTGGGGGTTCTGGGATGGTTCTGTGATGTTTTTGCTCTGGTTCTGTGATGGTTCAGATTATTAATAAACAGAGTAAAATGGCTGAGAAAAGGATGCAGACAAACTGACTACAAGAGTGGGATTGATCAAATTGCTGTGTGTGTGCGTGTGTGTGTGTGTGTGTGCGCGTGCTTGCACGTGTGTGTGTGTGTGTGTGTGTGTGTGTGTGTGTGCTGTAATGTACGAGACCTGATTCTCTGGAAGGTAATGGGCTGTGTGAAGTGTAATTACTCTGAGACCTGCTGAAATCAGAGGGGGCTTGTGGGACAGACAGTGGGGCTTCTGTCTGCCACCTGTGTGCAGTAAAGGTTCCACCATGCCCCACAGGTCCCACACACACACACAAGCACATGCACACCTGGCGAGGGGTCTCAGGTGGTGAGCCAGGAGCAGCTTACCTAAAAATACATGCACACACCCCTCCCCCACTGTCTCCTCATCCAGTCTGCAGCTCGGTCCAAACAGCAGAGCTTCAGAACGGAGGACACGCAGTTCCCCTGCAGTAGCTTATCTCACAGTCTGTGATTTAAGTTTTGGCGGTGTAAATGTTGGGGGATTGATCTCTGTGTTACTGTGATGATGGAGAACCGAATCCTCAGTAGTGCAGGATGGAAATCTGAGCTACTGATATGATGTTCTTCTTTATTATGGTGACAGATTTGAACATGTTTCAAAGTAAAGACAATGCTATTGATGACAGGAGTGTGCAGCACACCAAACTCACGGTTTGCTGTGAATAAATATCTTGAACCAGGGTCTATATATTAAGTTATAGAGGCATTTTAAATATATATATATTGCGCATTCTGTATCGTTGTATTCCACGTGCGACTGCGCGTACTGAACCGTGTGGCCAGTAGCACCTCACATTAACAATGATTCCCAAAGGAATCATTTTTTTTGTGAGGAGCCTGCATGTCCTCCCTGTACCTGAGTGGGATTCCATGGAGTTGAATCCACATTTATTACCCTCTATTGCATATGGTGGTGGCAGGCAGGAGCAGTGCACATGGAACCACTGCTGGCTGACACCTTCATTCCTCTGGTGCAAGAGGTTGAGGACCACAAAGGCTTTCCCCCAGTGTGTCTGCACGGTTGGTGCAGCAGCATGTGGACGGGTGCGGATTGTAGCCTGTTCATGTTTGATTTTTTAAAATTTATTTTAACATTTACAGTGTTTGGTTCTCATGCCCTCTGAGGTAAACATCTGGGGTTCCACCTGAGATACGGTTCGAGTTGTAGAGGTCATGACGTGTCCAATATATCTCCTTGTTGTTGGTGTATGTGTTTTTGGTATAAACATTAAATCCATATGGATTTCTATATGGAGTAAGTGTGTGATACACCTTTAATAAATCAAGCAACATAGTTGAAGACGATCTTAAAAAGCATGTGAGTTTCAATCAGCTTAATCACTCAGAATCTCCACTCACTGCACTTACTGGTCATCACCAGTAAGTCTCTCGGCGCCCAAATCAGAGAACCGCCAGACAACGATCCTGCACATTCTCTACGTTTGGAATTTAACACACAGACAGGAGACTTTGAAGTCGTGTTCTCTCCTGAGAAGATTCGCAGGAGGTGAGGACCCCGACAGGGTGGACCCATGATGGGCAGATTAAATCATCTGGAATTAGAAAGTGATCTAAGGGCCCTCTCTGACTCCACCTTTCTTTTCTCGAGTGGTGTTGTGGTGTGATCTTTTTTAAACCCAACCTGTAGAGAATGTGACTTAGCGTGTGCAGTAGGGGTGTCTTCGTCACAAAGTGTTCGGTACACAGAGCGCGCGAAGACAAAAATCACAAGGTGGAACTAAAGAAGAGGCAAGATCTACCCCATTGTCGAGTTGCAGATTAGCTGTAAACACCTCTAAGCACGCCAAGCTAAGTGTAGCTTAGTTTGGAGGCGGAGCATGGACCGCAGATGAATCAGAATCAGAATACTTTTATTATCAATTCCACGGCACGCAATTCTGAGAATCGAAATAGTGTTTGCCCTCAGTCCACAGCCAGAGTGAGGGCGAGCTGCTGCAGTTTCCTGCGCCGCCACATAAACACAGTATGAAAAGATAAGAAAACATGGGTAGGATGGGTAAGACGGGAGGCAAACCATACATGGAAATCTTTCAAATCAAGCGTGTGGGTGGAGTTTGGGTTCCTGTGATTGACGTTTTTTGAAAACATTTAGAACATGCTAATGCATATTTAGCTGAGTCATCCACATCGCTAACCAGAACCAACGATTATTCTCTGTTACTTTTTACACTCATTTGATAAAACCGACCATTTTTTATGAGTTAACGTGTGTGCATTAATCCTGCGCCCCCTAGATGTGAAATCAGATAGAAACAAATCTATTACTTAAGCGATGAGCATGCACAGTAATCCCTCACATATCGCGGGGGTTACGTTCCACAAAGCTCACAATGTAGCAGTGTTATTATTATTGTATTATTTATATGTTTAAGGCTTCATTAACCCCTTCCACACTCGTATAAACACTTCATGTGCTATTAAATACTTTTTAAACCAAGTCGGCAATCGACGGTCTGCAGCCGGCAACCATGACGCATGTGTCCTGTAAGGTTGTTTGAACTAGAATTAACGATTATGAAATTTTTTTTTTTTATTAAATCGGACAGTCAGAACTATTCCACACGTAGCTTGGTATCTGGAAAAACAAATACATTTTTATGCATTTGGGCTGAGAATCCACATGAAAACATAGTTTTACATCACCAAAAACCATTATTTATAAAAACTCCAGGCAAAGTGGAGAATTTGGAAAACTCTGTTTATGTATTTGTGAAAACAGCGTTTAGGGTCCCGAACGTCACCATCTGCGAGAAATAATGCGCCGATGATGTCACACATGCGACTGTTATTGATTTTGCTTGTGAAGAAAATGAATGCTACCAGAGATCTGCTGCTTCTTATGTAAATTCAGACGATTTTTGCTCTTTTTTTTTTTTTTTTTTTTTTTTTTTTTTTTTTACAAACCAAATTGTTACAATGCATTGAGGGGCATAGGAGAAGGAGAATTTGGAGTTTGGTGGTTTGTTTTGAGGGAATCTGATTGGCTGACATAGATTTGAGCTTTATGTCACACTAACATCTGTGCGCTTTGGCGTGTTTGTGCAGGTTCATGTGGATAAAAGATTTTTTTTTAAACGATCTTGTGTGTATGATATTATTTTTGAAAATGATGTGGGGGAGACATGCTTTTTTATAAATACTTAGTCTCAAAAATGCTCTTTATTTATAAGCTTCATATTCCAAAACAGAAGCATTTATTTAGTCTAATAATTGCTTATTAGTTTTATCTGGATAGGAGAATGAATAAGCACATTAGCGATGTGTAGCATTAATGCTCAGCATGCAAAATCGAATAAAATCAGTGGACACCCCTGGTGCTGAAATCCAAACTAGTCCTTAAAACAAATTCAAATGAAGGAAACGGCATTATATTATTGTGACACTAAACAGACCAGGTTTGGTACTCTGCAGGCAGAGACACCCTTGTTACCGATTAGGCTTGTGTGCTTTGCAATAGTAAAACCGTGTAGGATAAAGGCGTATTTCTTTGTCCATTCTTTAAGAAGTATCCTGTTTTTACTCTCAACTTTTCTCCTGAGATCTTTTTGGTAAGGACAAAAAATGTTATTAAGTTGGCCCACCGGGTAATGATTGGAAAACATCTGGCCAGTGGCCATACATCATAGGCAACCCTGGTTCTTAATTCTTATACCCACAGAATTTTAGCAACATACATAGCACACAAGGATGCAATATAGTGAAAACTGTAATACAGATTTAGAAACATTTAAAAAACAAAAACGCAATTAAGTGAAGCCGCGAAAAGGGATCCACGATTTAAAAACAAAGAAGTAGAGGACCCTGGGTTTAGGCATTTAATAAAATAGTTCGTCAACAGAAAATTGAACTAATGGTACTGAACCATGAGGTCCATACCATGATTTTTGAATTCTCGTGCACAGTGAACATGGAGATGACTTTATTCTGAACGAGAAGCTGGGAGTCAGACCGCCTCCGCGCCGTATCTGCAGCATATCCCATGTGATTGTTGCTGTTTTCCGGGGATCTGAGGCGTCAGCATCTACCACGTTCATCCGTCTTCGTGTCGTCTGAGCGACTCTCCCCCGACATCTCATTGTTTCCAACTTCTAACACAAACCACTCGGCCCGACTCTGATGCAACCCAAACGCTTCAAACGCTCCAACCCAGAGCCTTCATTTTATGCACGTGGTTTTTCTGTTTTCCTTCTCCCACTCGAATGTGTGACATCACACGGCATTTGCTCTGAGCCATAGAGCTGTGTCAGAAAACTCATCGGTCAGATCGCCGCCGCAGAGAAACCGAGAGATGGCAAGGAGGGATGGATGGATGGATGTGTGATTATGAAGTCATCAGGCATGAACCGGCGGGCGACGGGAGAGCCGCTTTCTCTCGCAAGCCCTCGGGGTGCCATTGATTGGTGACCATGTGTTTGTGGCCGATAGACTGTGAAATGGTGTGTTGCTGCACGGCTGTGTCGCACCTGTGTCCCACCGAGGTGATTGATTGGTTTGGTCATGTGGAATGTTCCCATCTGGTCTGCAGTAATGCATTTCTCTCTCTCTCTCTCTCTCTCTCTCTCTCTCTCTCTCTCTCTCTCTCTGTCGCTCGCTCGCTTTAGAGTGTAGCGTGTAGTGCCCATAAATAGTGCACTTAGACATTACCAAATTATGCACAAGCCTTATACGTAGAGTGTGTGT
>JAOUQT010000033.1:8527860-8539436 GCA_025769995.1 Xyliphius kryptos
GTGTTTCAGTTTAATTGTTTAACCCCTGTATGTATGTATGTATGTATGTATGTATGTATGTATTTGTATGTGTGCATACATACATACACTCACACAAAAAAAACAATTAGAAATATAGGTTCTAGAGAGTTCTAGTTTTAGTGAGTTCTAGAATATTGGAAGTGGAACATTTTATCACAGCAAATCACACAAGGGTAATCTAGAGAGGGTGGAATTTCTTTCCTGAAAATAATTGTTATATAACATGCCTACGAAATCAAGTTCTTTTTTTTTTTCTTCATAGTTGTCATGGATGCATTAGACAGCGCCCAAAAGTATTTCAAACCTAAAATTGTGCCTTAAATCCACCAGTGGAACTGTGCCCAACTTGTTTACAGACAAATGTGTAACAAGCAATGCGTGTGCGAGCCAATAACAATGCAGGTGCAGGGCCATTGAGAAACTGTAGTGGTCATGCTTAAGTGATTCTAAATGGACTGGGTAGATTATCTGGATAGGGCCACTCACTTAAATCTCCTCAGCCCCTTCCTGGCAAACAGTGCCTTTGTGTAGCCCAGCGTCACTTCAAGCAGGGTCTCAGGTGGGCACTGAAAGCCTTTGAGATTACTCTTTTTGTGCTTTGGGATAAAATCTGTGCTCAAATCGCCCAGCTCCGGCTTTGTTAATATTAAATTAATTGTGGGCTTATTAATGAATGTCTTTCATTTTATCTCTCGCTGAGCAGAGTTATGCTGCAGTATGTAAAGGAAAGACCGAGGTGGAGGCAGCGAAGGGGGCAGCAGAGGGCCAGGCGGGACGGCTCTCTCAGGAGATTGAACGTCTGAAGAGGAGAGTGCAAGAGCTTGAGAATGAGGTGGCTAGACTCAACCGGATCATTGATGAGGCCAAGCTACAGGAAAGCAGGCTAGAAGAGAAAGCCAGACGCCTGGAGGTGAGTCACTCACTAAACCACAGAAGTTGTTTGTTTCCAGCACAGAAATGTTTATGGGAACTGTTGGTAGTTGGCTAGAATAGGAAATGGGTAAAACATATAATTATAAGCATAAATTATTATACATTTTTTTAACTACTAGGTTAGTGCTTCTGTACTGAACATTTCTAACTGCTCAAGAATTGTATTTTTAAAAAAATCTACATTCTCATAAGCTTTTCTTCATTCTCTGTCACATTCTTTTGTTGCATCAATGATAAAATATCATGTCAGTCACCAAGTTTTTGTCTCTTTTGCTATTTTACATAATCCGCAATTATTCCAGTGCATTGAAAACATAAACCAGGACCATGTATGACATTTGATGCATATCATTTTTGTATGTGTGACTGCAGAAAGAGAAGCAGCAAGTTGAGGAGTCTCTCAATGAGGTCAAGCAAGAAGAAGAAGAATTAAGCCGTGCAAATCGGGCTCTAACGGCACGCCTGGAAGATGTGCAGGTGAGTGCAATTCACATTTTCTAGAAGTGCCTAGTTAGTGTATGCCTGGCACAAATAATCTGCAGCTTTTATTTAGTTTAAAGAAAGTCCTTACCTTAGTGTCTGTATTCCTCAGAGAAGCTTGACCAAGCTGACCCAGGATCACAGAGAGCTTGAGGAACGTCTGAAAGTGGAAAGGAGTCAAAAGGAGCAGTTTAAGAACACAAAGAATGAGATTGAGGAGGAGAGGAGGCTTCTAGACAGGACAGTGGAAAAACTGCAGAGGGAGGTGAGACACAAGAAACATATACTTTAAAAGCTTGTCAGTAAGATTCTTGTTTTTTTTCTAATTATTAGCATGTTTATTACCGAGAACCTTTCATTGCCACCACAAAAGTATTTTATGACATGCCTCAAGATATGTCTATAATTACATGATAACAGCCAGAGATTACACAATTTAGTGTTCGGTCAACACAATACAGTATGTGATTCAGCATTATGCAAACAGTTCATAAAATAGTACAAGCTTTAATATGCAGTGAGCCACAGCTTCTGTACTGAGACTGACAGGGAGCAGTTTCTAGTAATTAAATATGTTTTCATAGTATACTCGGGTTAATGTTGTCATGATTGCTTCCATTACAATTTAGATGTAGTGAGTGTATTTAATGAATAACAGATGCAATATAATATAATGTAATATAATGTGTTCACTTACCAATTATCAGAATGCTGTGGTGAAGCCGAAATGAGATACTTCTCAAACTGAGATTGCACAGTTGGTCTATTTTCATCAGCCAAGCTTTCTTATAGATCGATGAGCGACCTTCCTGGGATATGGGATTAGTACAGCATTGGTTGGGAGTTCTTTTCAGGATAATAATGACCCAGGAATTGCATGCAACTATATTTGGTCAAATCACCTTTTTCCACTTAACTGCGAATGTGATGTGGAAATGACTAAAGAAGTCTCCCAGACACAGTTCATTATAGATTTGGCTTCATCTAGTCTGAAATCTCTTCAGACTAATGTAGTACATTTTAGCTGAATATTTTAACCATCTGCTTTTTCTTTCCACGTTACTAGTTTAATTTCTTGAAAAATCTCTAATTGATCCCACTATGCAACCTTACTAATACTGTGTGTATAGATGTGTGAGATCGTGGAGGCAGCGCAGGGTTCCACTCAGGAGCTGCAGGTACAGATCGACACCTACAAGGAGAAAAACCGAAGAGAGCTGGCTGAGCTGCAGAGGCAGCTTCGAGACGGGGGTCTGGAGTTGGAGAAATCGCGAGTCACTGCCAAGTCTCTGCAGGACGAGGTTGGTCAGGCGCGATACACCTCTAGTTAACCTGTGATTAACTGTAAACATTATGTCATAACAAGGGTCCTGGAAACCTGAATGTGTTGCTGCACTGTTTGACATTTTTAACAAAAACAAAAAAACAGCCACAGACACCGAAGATATGCATATGAGTAAGAGCAGAGTACACACAGAAATCTGAAGCCTTACTGAATTAGATATTACAGATGGAGATCCTCACAAAATATAAGTAACTACTGCTAACAGATGACCTTGTTAAAAATGACTTTAAAAGGAGCATCCACCAGAGCTTAGACTTTGCAAGCTTTCAGCATTGTTTCTGCATTTCTGAAGCCAGCAAGTTCGGTGAATTTAGTCATTTGAGATGGACCTAATGACAGTGGACATGTGTTATTTTGAATACACTACAAATACAAGATATTTCATGTTTAAACCCATGTTGTTTTTTGCAAATGTTTGCTCATTTTGAGTTTGATGCCTGCAACACGTTTTAAAAGAGCTGGGACGGGGGCAAGTAAAGACTGGTAAAATTGAGGATTACTCAGGTGAACAGGTTAATTGGAATCAGAGTGTTATTATTGGGTGTGAAGGGAGCTTCGTTAATAGACTTGGGTGAGGTTCACCACTTTGAACAACTGCATGAGGAAATAGTCCAGCAGTTTATGAACAATGTTTTGTGATGTGCAATTACAAGGAATTTAGGGATTTTATCATCTACAGTCCATAATATTATAAAAAGATTCACCAAAAGAATCTGGAGAAGTTTCTGCAATACGCAGCAAGGTTGAAAAACCAAAATTCTAGACTGTGGAGCAGTTGAAGCTGTACATCAAAATGAATGGCAAAGAATTCCACCGACAAGGCTTAAACCATTAGTGTCCTCATTTCCCTAACATTTATTGAGTGTTGTAAAAAGGAAAGGTAATATAACACAGTGGAAAACATGCCCCTGTAAAATAGATCTAACCTATTTTGCTCTCAAAAGCCCCAGTGACCTTTGACCTGGGTTGATGGTAAGCAGCCCATCTCAACTCAGGCATGTATGGAATGTTATTATTTGATATGGGAATAGTGAGTTATTGAAACAAGCATGCTGTGAAGAACATGGAGAGAGATATCTACTTCACATAATCACATCTATCTTTTTGTGTGTGTGTGTGTGTGTGTAAGGCTGTTGAAAAGGAAGACAAAACAATAGCATTAATAAAGAGATGTAAGATGCAGACCCTTCCCGTTACACAGCTGTGTGTAGGAGGAAGAGGATGTGTTTTGCTGACAGAAGAGATTCTCAGTGCTCACCTACTGAATCCTCATCCCAAGAGACTTCCCTATAATACACACACCACTACATTATTTTTTTTTATGCAGCTGCATCCTTAGCTCTGATATGGCTCCCTAAACGCACAACCTTTATCATGCACACATGTTGTACACCAGATGCACTCCCCTTGCACATAATACATTTAGACTAAAGCCAAGTCTGCTCATGTTGTAAGATTGTGTGTGTGTGCTTGTGTTGTGCAAGTAGGATTAAAAGGTTGAAACACACAGAAACGTGTGTGCAATAGACTACAATATATTTGTAAACATGTTACTCATTTGTTACTCATATGTCACGTTTCCCTTCTAACTCAGATGTAGTTATGTAAGACATTATTATCCAGGACAAGTTTATGATCTGAAATGATTTTAGAACGAAGCCTATACCCAACAGCTTACATCATACAAACTTCATGAAATTCCCTTTAGAAATAAATGTTGTGTGTATGCCCAGATGAATGTGAATAAGGGTCAGCATTTTAGCTTCCTGTTACGTTCATATATGATGTATCAACATATATGACCCAAACAAATGACCCAAAATCATGAAACATCTAACTGACATGATGTCACATCCATGTGGGTCTTGTTATATTGATTTGTTTAGAAAATGAATAGTTCTACTTGTATATGTTTAGTTTAAGCCCTGGATTTCACCAGGAAATACTGTGTTTGTAGTTTAAAAAGGATAAACCTATAAAATATAAATGCCCGATGGCTGTCTATTGGAAAAATGCATTACATTTTGTATTTAAAAAAAGCTAGGAAATTATTTGAGCCAGAGTTCAGGAGCATTGTGCATTACAATTGGGGGTCAGCCACTGGCCCGAAGCCTACTCTAGGCAAGTCATGGCTGAAGTGCCTGTGAGTAAGGCACCCAACCCCCACTTGCTCCCCATGCACCTCAATTCAGCACGCTGCTCCAGACGCTCCAAGTAAACCCCTGGATGGAATACATGCAGAGAAAGACTTTCCCTACAAGGGATCAATAAAGTATCAATTATTATTATTATATTACTATTATGATGGTTATAGCAATTTGGAATTTTCTGGAAAATTAAGAAACCATGGTGTGCCAAGAATCATAAATGGACCGTTTTGACAAGGTAGGCCATGGAAAAACAACAATCACTGGCATAGCCAACAATCACTACATTTTTAAAGATATTGCAATATGCTGTTTGGAGAAGACTTTTAGAGCAACAATATAGGCGACACAGTGCAAGATACAAAACTCACACACACACACACATATGTTTAAAAGCAAAACTCTTTTCGCAAACTACCAATTTATTTTGTTTGAAAGCATTTGTAAGTGTTAACTGTCTGTACGTGTGTGTGTAGCTGAGACACTTGGAAGAAGACTTGCAACTTTGTAAGAGAGACAGAGACGAGACGGAAGAGCGAGCAAAAATATTGCAACAGAGGGTCTTTGAGCTGGAGGTGGAGGCTGACACCAAAGTGCAGAGTAACGACAAAGTCAGACAAATCAAACTGTTAGAGGTATTCATACACACATTATATATTATATACTTTAAACATGACCTGTGTATAGAAATATCTCCTATTTATCATATCATATGAAATAACATAAAATCTCACCTATTTATGATTCCTAGCTCTAAACATTTATAGAGATATAAATATAAATCCCATATATACATTTGACTAACGGTGCAGTCAATTGTACCCAAAGGTTCTCCTAAACGAAAAGGGCCTACATCCCAAAAATCACAGCTGGAAACATTCTGTTAACCTGTTATATGACAACACAAAAGGCACACATCCAACCGTCACACAAAAGGCACACGCCTTTTTATATTCGGATTGACTTAAGAGATTAGTCACACACACAACCTTAGCTCTAATCCTACATATTGTCTTAGCAAAAGCTCTTGAACCAGCGTAGATAAACCTGGCTGATGTAAAGCTTTCTGGGTTTTGTAGACATGCCATTCTAGCTCATTATCACAAATCAATGCAAACGCAATTTTATCCTGCATTCCTAGTTATGTTGACTTGCAGAATTAAATGTCAGCTGTTTACAATGCATTTAAAATTTATACAGTATTCATGTGCATATTCATTGATTGTTGTAAATATACATGGTATACTGTAGATGTTTTTAGGCTGTTAATATTTAAATATTAATTTATATCAATGTCTGTATTTAGCACAAGAGTGATGATAGAGATGTTTGTGTGCTGTGGTATGCAGGAGCAGGTATCTCATCTGGAGATGGAATTGGAAGAAGAAAGGCAGAATGGAGACCTGCTCATTGAAAGAATTGATCGAGGCAGAGATCAGGTTAGTATTTCTCATGAAGAAGAAGGAAAAAAAATGAATGTATCAGACGTTTAAGACTTCTGAATTCTCAATTGGAATTTGTCTGAATATGCAGTTCTTGTGTACTGTGCATATTTTATATGCAAACACAATGATACAGAACACACAGCACTGTCAACGAGCTTGTCCAGCTTTGTTGTCTGTCATCGCTGTGTGTGAGAGGGATTTGGATAATGGGGTATTGTATTGTAAGACGAGCTTGTGTAATCGTCTGCTTTGTCAGATTGTCCCATCATGTAACATTGCCCATCCAATTGCCATGCATCAATTAGGAGCACTTTCTGATGCAAGGCGTAAGCCAGAAGACATGATTTGCCAGGCTTGTAATATTTGCTGGCGCCTGACTTCAATATACATCAATTTAGGAGGAAGAAGCTCTGGAATCCCAGGGCTTTTGTGTTTGAAAGTTGCACACCTTTTTTATTAAAAAATCAGAAATTCAGATAAACATAATCTGCTTAGGATTTACTGTTTAACTTGAGGAGTGTGTGTGTGTGTGTGTGCAGTGGGTAAGTTGATGAAAACAAGCGCTTTGTGTTTTGTACACTACATGGTGAGGACATATTTCAGCACTAAACTTTTGCCCTGTTTAGCCTCCTATTCTTGTGTATTGTTTTCAGAGAAACTTCTTTTCCCATGACATAAGCAGGCCCATAGACACTAACGCACCTGTAGAGAGGCGTGTATTGTGGCTTAAATGTGCCAGGTTTGCATCCAAGTTTAACTAATGATGAATAGATGAGGGAATGCAGTAGCAATAGTTTGTCTGAAATTAGAGAATGGAGCCAAAAGAAACCCAGACAATGGTGCCACATAAGGCCAGGATGAGTTACCGTGGAAACAAAAAAGCTCTGTAAATTTTTAGTAAGGAGAAAATTAGGGGGAATAAAGGGCATTATAGGGGGCAGCAGGGGGGACATCAGGATGGACACACCTGGGACCTGTGGCACCAGGTGCAAACTGAGTGTGTCTAAATGAGTTTAATCTTTTGCTTTTCTCTCTTTGATGTGTGTGTGTGTCTGTGTGCGCATGCATTAGTGTGCTGCTCTGCTGAGATGGCACCCTGCAGCGCATGGCAACACGTGCACCCCATCACTCACCTCTGTGCCATGCTGTCACAGTCTAATTGGCATAAAATATAATCCTACATTACTCGCTCAGGCCAACAGATTCTTGTTCTTTTTTTTTTTTTTTGTTTCTCCATCTCCCTCTCCTAATGTTTTTTCCCTCTGACTGTATCACTCAATTCTTATCTAGACTGTTCAGCTGTTTAACATATAGAACAGCTATTATACTGTATTTTAGATTTATAAAATTACTAAGTTTAATTTATAATTGTTGAAATTATTAACCTTAGCGACCTATTTACAAATTGTCAATCTATCCATCTTCTTCTGCTTATCCGGGACGGGTTTGTGGGGCCAACAGTCTGAGCAGGTTCGCCCAGACTTCCCTCTCTCCGGACACTTCCTTCAGCACTTCTGGGAGGATCCCAAGGAGTTTCCAGGCCACCCAATTGACAAATTACACCAGCGTGTCATCTCTGGTCAGTCTTAAAGACTGTTCCCAACTGCCACACAATGCTGTGTACGGATGTCAGCCAGGAGAGCCCTTCAGCTTGGTCTAATGGATGAATCAGCCTCTCCTCTAACAGTGAGATTGTGGATATCCTCAAAGTATTTCTTCTACTGTCAATGACAGGACATTGCTTCCTTCTTCTGAGTTGCTGGACAGTTTGCCATAATTTCTTCAAGGCAGACTGGTAATCTTCCTCTATGGCCTCCCTTAACTTTTCCCAGACCCAAGTTATTGCTTCCAAAACTGCCCGAGATGCAGCATGCTTTGCTTGCTGGACAGATCAGCAGTTGCATGAGTTCTATGACCCAACCAGGCTTGATAGGATTCTTTCTTCAGCTTGAAGGCATCCCTTATTTTCAGTTTCCACCACTGGGTTCGGATATTGCTGCCAGGAGTTGGTTGAAGGTTTTCCAGAAGTGAGAGGTGATGATCTACCTGACATTTATGTTTTGCCAGATATTCCCAGCAGACACTCACAGTACATTTTGGTATGCCTAGTCTGTACATCTTTCTCCTCTGCCAGTGGATCCTACTCACCATTAAGTGGTGATCAGTTGATGGCTCAGTCCCTCTCCTCACATGAGTGTCCAAGACCTGACTACAAAGTTGTTTATTGACCTAGGGTGTTCTGTAACCACTTGACGACCCAGTCATTCAACGGGGATAACTCCAGCACATGGCAGATGACCTGGGGAGCTATAAGCAAGCGCACACCATCTTGCTGCATCTTTTAGGAAGTTGGGTTTCAGAGCTCGGACTGTGTGGAGGTGAGCCTGACTATCTGTAGCTGGTACCTCTCTTACCAGCTCCCTCACGTTTTCAACTAGTGAGGTGAACTCTACATATGGATAAATTTCATCACCTTGTGGAGTATGTTCCTAGAAGTTTGCACGCTGTAGTTATTTAAAAAGTTAGACCAGGCTGTTATTTACCTGGTGTTTCTAATCCAGTGATAGTCCAGTATAATGTATCTGTGTAATGTCCAAATTGTCATTTATATAATTCCATCAGTAAGTAGGGCTTATCAGAATTCGGAAGTGTTTATCCTACATGAAAGCCCTTAATGAAGGCATGTGTTTGGCAGTTCACAATCACTTTTACGGAAGTTCATGTAGGAAAATGTGTTTGAGAATGTGGTCCGGTAAGAATTTCTATGTGTAGTTCAGTGAAACCTGACCTATTTACATAATAATAAAAAAAAATTCAGATTAATACTGAGAATGTTCCAGTAATTATACCTTCACTTTGGCGCCAACTCTAAAAAGAGGGCTGTCAACACAATCCTGTCTGAGATGTTTCCCATGTAGTCTTTGTTTACAGAGCAGAATTTTTACAGTGTCTATGGTTTGATGGTGTGTGACAGATGGAGCAGTTGAGGAGTGAGCTGCTGCAGGAAAGAGCCAGCAAACAAGACTTGGAGTGTGATAAGGCTGCTTTGGACAGACAGGTAAACATGAAAAGCCTCTTTCATGCTATAGAGCACAGCGGATTCCCAGGAGGATTACAAATAAGCTCTTTTCATTTTACCTGGGCTTTATCCTGCAGTTAATTTCAGAGCTCTCTTCTCACACACACACACGGGTAAAGTAAATGTTCACTGATAATATTCACTAGGATTGTCCAGGGATCGGGACTCAGATCACACTTGAGTGCAAAATGTATTGACCAAATGGTACAAAATCACAGAAAATTAGCCGTATTGGGAGTTATTTTTCTGGGAGTTCTATAATCCTTGCTTATTATATAAGATCACAGATTATTTACATTATATCACCATGGGTATTAAATTGGATTATGTTGTGGTCTAACTGTACATTACTCTGTGGTAAGAATAAAGACCTGAAGAGCAGAATATCTCATCTGGAGAGTGCACAGAAGTCTACCAAAGAGGGACTAGTGGCTCAGATGGAGAGCCGTATCCAGGAGCTAGAGGAGCGGCTAGAAGCAGAAGAAAGGTTGAAGCTGCATACCATTTCTATAACAGTAGAACAAAAAAAGACACTATAATTTACCTTTTGTTCTGTTGGACAGAGAGCGTGCAAACCTGCAGCTGGTGAACCGTAGGTTGGAGCGTAAAGTGAAGGAAATGGTGATGCAGATGGATGAAGAGCAGAATTCGCTACAGGATCAGAAGGACCAGGTGAACACAACAAACTTGCCCTTAAATCATACCAGCCTGTTTTTTTTCTGTCTGTGTGTCTTAGTGAATGTGCATACATGATTAGGATTTATTGAGTTATGGCATACAGGTGCTTACCTCATGTAACTCGTGTGTGTGTGTGTGTGTGCAGCTAAACTTGCGTCTTAAAGCTCTGAAAAGACAGATGGACGAGGCAGAGGAAGAGATTGACCGATTGGAGCACAACAAAAAGAAACTACAGAGGGAGTTGGAGGAACAGCAAGAGGCAAACGAGGAACTCCAGAACCAGCTTAAAGCATTACGCACTGAGATGAGGTAACCACACCTATGAAAAAGTGTCTATGTATAAATAACAAAGACTTACTGAATTTTTTATTTTCACTTGACTAAATTTGCTGACAGACATATACTTGATCCATATTATTGTGCAAAGTGGCTGTGCAAAGATTTGTAATGTATATAATGGGTAACATTTTTAAAGGTGTAATATAATAATTATCCACTCATTATTTGGAAACTTCAACCCATGATATTGAAAGACGCAGACCAATGTATAGATAAATGGATGGATGATGGTCTTTTTATTTAATTTTTATTTATAGTGGACTATTTTAAAGGTTATACAACTTGCAGACGATGTAACAGAGCTGTGTTGTTAAATGTCCGGTGCCACTTCGGTGCATTCGTGAAAGGAGAATCACAAAAATAGTGCTTCTGTTTGATTTAGATACATTTGAATTATGGCAGTTCTGATAGTTTTAATCATTGATCATACTAACTAAATCCACTCGGTCTACACTGTACATAATGTACTGTACATAACTTAAAATAATAAATTAAATAAATTTGGTTCCGTTTAAAACCATGATTACATGAAGCCATTACTGCTTTATAAAAAAAATCAATGCTTACAAAACAATAATAATATTAAAACAACTTCTGCTTTCTTCCCAAAGACGAAAGAGCAGTTCTGCTCCACTTGTTAACAACAGGGATGCAGATGATGATGATGATGATGATGACATCAGCACGGACGGAGAGACCTACTTCAGTTCATCATCAGGGTATAAACGTTCCAGCAGTCAGGATGCTATTATCAACACATTTTCTCTCTGAATGAGGACAAGCAACACCTATTCTAAAGTATGCGTGTTGAATGTAATGAGAGGTATTTTATGTACATTTATAAAATATACATCCTTTTGAAACTGTGCCTATTAAAGCAACACAAGATAAATGTTTCTAAACGAAGCGGATGATGAGGAAGTGTGAAATTCTGTAATTTATTATTCATTGAGACTATGAAGTAATGGGGTTATATTACTTTGTTTTTATATACACACACACACACACACACATACATACATATATATATATATATATATATATATATATATATAATTATTTGCTCACCCATCAAATTATCGGATTTAGGTGTTTCAGTCACTTACAGG
>JAOUQT010000033.1:8604960-8634949 GCA_025769995.1 Xyliphius kryptos
CCATTCATTGATAAAATTCATTCATTCATTCTCTTTTGCTTATTCCTTCATGAGGGTCGTGGGAGATGGGAGGTTCCCCATGCCCATCAAGGGGAGAACGTCTCAGGCGCTGGGAAGATACACCCAGGACAGGGCACACACTCACTCACACCATCACACACACACACACACACTATACAGGGCAATTTAAAGCACTTAATTCACCTTGAATCCATGTTTTTGGAATGTGGGAGGAAACCGGAGAACCCGGAAGAAACCCACACAGACACGGAAAGAACATGGAGACTCCACCCAGATTGGAATTCGAACCGGGAATCCCCAGCGCCACCCTCATTGATAAAATAATTTTTTTTTGAGGCAAATGTCTGGTTTCTTGTCCATAATGAACAATTTTAATGTTATGTTTTGATGGTGTTTACTATTTTTACTTCTCTGTAAAGCACTTTGAATTGCTTCTTATCTTATCAATCAATAAGCTCTTGGAATAAGTGTGGATTAATAAACACATTTGGCAGTTTTCTTTCTTTCTTGTTGATAAAGTTGGGTATCGTTTCAGATTTATTTATTCTGATTGTAACGATCTCTTTTTATTGAATTACATCAGGTACTGTGGAGGTGGTTGATAGCCTTCAGGTTCGAAGTCTGTATTCGATCGCACACTGTATACGGCTGAAGCTCAGTGCTGAGCCTTAGATGTTGAAGGGGCATCTAATTTTACAAGGTCAGCCTTCCACACATAATGGCCTTCACCTTTTTACTTTGTTTTTCATAGAAAACGCACTTTTTTTAAAGCACTTCCTGCATTTTCCACAAACACTATAGAGAGGCATACTAGGAAATCAATGATATAACGTTCTATAATGTACACAGGTTCTGTTGGTTCCCCTCTCTCTTCAGACATATTTTTACAATAATCAAAACCATGTTTTTTTAGCATGTACAAATAAATATACGGGGAAAATTGACCTGAATTAAATGAGACTTTTCTAATACTTAATTTTGTGGAATTTTGGAACCCTATCCTACTTGTTGGCTCAACAGATTCATTCCAAATTTCTGCTCTGCATCATTCTTTGTAAATGCTGCTTTTGTCAGCCATTCAAGGTCTCTCCCTTTAGCAATACACTCAATACCATGCTTTCAAGCTTGTGTAGGTGGGTGTGCATTTTCTTTTGTGTTTGAATGTGTGTCCATTTTATGTCTGGAAGGAAAGTAATGTACTCTGAAATTGTACCAGAAATCATGTTATTGACCTGGTTCTCAAGGGATGAATTGGCACAGTGACTGCTGGAGCCCTTTCATATAAGAGCAAGTAGATTTCTTTTTATCCCAAAGCAGATTTTCAACATGGTTACCTTGCTTACCCGACTCCTATAAACTGGAAGACAATGTGACTTTATGGACGTTCCCGCAATTCTAGAGCCATCCATTTACATGTAGACTTTGTAAATGCTTCTCCTCTTTCTTCTGCTTTTACCCTTTATTATTCAGGGGTCGCCACGGCGACGAATCCGCATATTCATGGCCAAGTGTTTTACGCCGCATGCCCTTCCTGAAACAACACTCTTCCTCTACCGGGTTTGGGACACAGAGACTATGGGGACAATTTAGAGCAGCCGATGAACTTTAAATCCATGTTTTTGGATTGTGGGAGGAAACTGGCCAACCCGGTGAAAACCAACGCGGATGCGGGAAGAACATGGAAACTTCACCAATCGGGATTTCCCGTTAAATAATCGAACCTTTGTTACACGTTTTAAGTTAACCCTAGCATGAAAACATGTATGGTTTACACCCAAAGGAATCATGTTATTTTTTATACATTTTTTACACGTTGTGTGTTGAGGTGGAAACCGTGTGGTGTAATATGTTGTAATACAGCTCATAAGCATGGTAATAATAAATGCCTCCATCTATCATATTTTTTTTTTTTTACATATCCACTGCTGCATCACGAACCAAATCAAATAAGCTCTATGAAATAAACAAGAAAATAAAGATAAAATATGCAAACTCATAAGCAAGAATAGAATGGCAGTAAATAAAACTGCATGAATACAGGTCTGACATATGCAAGACACACTGGAATGCATTGCAATATTGCTGTATATAACATGCTGTATTACTAACAGCAATGATTATTAGTTGGTGGTGTTGAACTCGTGGTCTTTTTAACGGTCAAATATTAAGTGTAAAACAACAAAAGGGAATGTTACACCTCATTTTAATAGTTTTTAATAGCAATTATGCAGATCTTGTCATTTTGACTATTAAATAATGGTTTTAAAGGACAGGTTTCAGTGTTCTCGCTTTTTTCCAAAACTTTTCAAGTACCGGGGTTTTGTATAGAAAGTGTTTAATTTCACATATTAATTATATTCCACACATTTAAATGTACATTATTTTACCTATCTGCTTAATTCGATGTCAATGTATAAGTTAAGTAACACTTTCTATGAATCCGGTATTCATAATGCATTATAAGTGCATCCGTAAAGCTTTATAAAGTACTAGCTGTACCAGTTACGTTTTACGATGGCTAATCTGGTTCAATTTAAAAGAAAGAAAAGAGAAAGTGCACGTTTCTGATATGGTGTTGTTTTTGAATTCCACCCGTGTATCAATCACTGTACACCAAGCGCCTCGCGTTATCCTCTTCCACTCTACCCATACAGCGCTCACTATATGCCAAGCACCTGGCGTCATCCCCTCCATTCTACCTGTGCACCAGTCACTATATGCCAAGCGCCTTGCGCCATCAACTTTACTCCACCCACGTGCCAATCGCTAGAGTAGGGCCCATATTTTAAATTGGGTCCTCTGGCGGGCCACCATGGGAATTTTTTAGAATTTTGGATATCTCTATGATTGTAGTTATCCTATACATTTCTGCCAAATTTGTAGTTTGTGGGATGTGTGAAGGTGCCCAATTAGAGTAGGGCCCATATTTTGAATTGGCCCCCCTGGTGGGCCACTGTGGGAATTTTTTTGGGACTTTTTGATATCTCTATGAGTGTAGAGGTTCTCCTATATATCTCTGCCAAATTTGAAGTTTGTGAGGTGAGTGGAAGTGCCCAATTTCATCAGACCCAGTGTTTCAGATTGGGTCCCCTAGTGCAGTCCCCCTGGGAATTTTTTGGAATTTTTGATATCTCAGTATAGGTAAAAACAATCCTGGACATACCTGCCAAATTTGAAGTTTGTGGGATTTGTGGAAGCGCCTAATTAGAGTAGGGCCCATATTTTGAATTGGGTCCCGTGGTGGGCCCCCCATGGAAATTTTTTGGAATTGTTGAAATCTCTATGACTGCTGACCACTAAGCCACCCTTAAATAAAACCTATACTTATTATTTTTTAACACCTGCTAACACTGCTATGCTGCTCACCCGCAGAGTCCTGAGGTTTCTTTCTATAAAAAACATACGCTCAGGGACTTTTTGCTTCCCACGGTCAAGTGGCTTTGCACTTTGGAGCTTCAGACTTTTAAATATAAAGTTGCTTTAGAACAAAGCACTATATAAATAAAGCTGAACATGGCATGCTTTGGATTGTGATACACAAAACCAGTGTTTATCCTCCAATAGTACACTGCATTACTGAGCACCGAGCAGTAAACAGTGGCTCAGGTCCCTAGAGTGCATTTCCTTCCTTCTTACTCATATTCACATCAGTGATTTGTTGTTGGGACCATTAAAATCGGAATGTTTATCTTGGGTTTGGCTCTTTTTTTCACCCTAGAGTGAATATCTACGACCGGACAACTGCAACGATGAAAGGAAATAAATTACGAACGGTATTATATTTGGGTGAGGTTGTTGGAACCTCAACAAGTCATAATCTTTTACGAGGACCTTTCACAGGCCAGTTATATTAGAGCTTTAATATTGAGAACTTTGATTTTGGAAAGCATTACGGATTTCTTTAATGCTTCCCTTTGGTTTCTGTTATAATCCATAATGAAAATGATTTTTTTACTCCTTCAATCAAATAACGCTATAAAAAATGATTGAATATGACGGGATCGTCCTGGCGTGAGTCCAGGGCAGGTCCACAGGAACTCCCTTTGCTGTTGGTTTAATCGTGTGTGGTCTTGTTGCTGAAATCCAAATTTCTGGAGCATCTGTTCCTTTATTATTTAAAAGATATGGTTAAAAAGATATATTTTACTTTCTAAATTTAAATCCATGCAGTAATACACATACATATACACATGGGGCAGTCCTTGGCTTGTGGTTAAGACACCGGCCTTGCGAGCTGAAGGAAAGACTGGTTCGATTCTCAGTTCCACCAAATATTAAGGCCAAAGTGCCCTTGGGCCCAATTGGTACTTTGACACCGTATACTGCTCTGGGCTCGTGTGTTCACTCCACTCAGTGTGTGTATATGTGTGTTTCACTGCGTAGATTGGTCAGACCTATATATGGTGCTCAGGTAGCAATTAGTGTTAGGGGTCTTGCTTAAGAGAATTTCAGCCACAGTATCATAAGTTTCTTTTTAATTCCAATTACTGACCCTTTGCTGCTGAGAATGTGACTGTCCCCATTGTGGGACTAATAAAGGCTTATCTTATAGTTCATGGTGAGTCTGGGAATCAAACATGGGACCTTCTGGTCTGGTTCCTTAACCACAGGTCAATGGGAATGATGGTAATATCTAGTCTGCTTGTAAACAAATGTATTTTAGTATTTACATCCGATGATTCTTCTCAAAGTCTTCGGAGATCACAGTAATGCCAGTAACTCAAGGTTAAGTGAATGTTTACTACAAGGCCTTTCAACTTCACTTATTTTTCCCAAATAGACAGGTGGCTCAGTAGCAACACAAGGTGCCCAGAAGACTCTGAATTTAATTAACTCTTGATTTGATTGATGGTTAATTGCATTAAACAGACTGATGTCTTCTTAAGAAGTATCAAAATAAGAGACAGCCACAAGACAAGTTTCGGTCACTGGAGTAAAAGTTATAAATTAAGGCCTTTCCCATACTGTTTCCACAACATTGAAAACATACAGCTGTGTGCTTGATTTTATGTAATGACTCATTACAAATGGAATATGAAAGGGATTTATTTTGCCTATTGTACTTACACACAGAGGAATTTGTATTTTAACTCATCCGTTAAAATCCGCACATGTGGCATTAAGGTTAGCACAATCGCCTCTGAGCATTGGGGATGTAAGTTTGAATTCCATTCTGGTTGGAGTTTCCATGTTCTACTTATTTGGATGCCATAATACACATGTATGGAGGTCAAATGGCACTGCACATCACCCCAAAAAAAACATAACAACAGTGAAGTTTGGAGGTGGGAACATCATGGCGTGGGGCTGTTTTTCAGCATATGGCACTGGCAAACTTCAAATAATTGAAGGAAGGATGAATGGAAAAATGTACAGAGACATTCTTGATAAAAATCTGCCGTCATCTACTAGGATGATAAAGATGAAACGTGGGTGGACATTTTAGCAAGACAATGACCCCAAACACACAGCCAAGGAAACTTTTAATTGGTTTCAGAGAAAGAAAATGAAGCTGCTAGAATGGCCCAGCCAATCGCCTGACTTGAATCCAATAGAAGAGGCCCACGAAACCTTCAAGATTTGAAGACTGTTTGTGTGGAAGAATGGGTCAAAATCACACCTGAGCAATGCATGCGACTAGTTTCTCCATACAGGAGGCGTCTTGAAGCTGTCATTGCCAACAAAGGTTTTTGTACAAAGTATTAAATAAATTTCAGGAAGCGTGGTCAATACTTTTCCCCTGTGCCCTTCCACATAATTTAATTTCTGGACATCTATGGTTTGATTTCTTTGTCTGTATGGATTACTTGGGTTGTTACCAACATCTGGTGAAAATTTCATGTCAATTTATTTCTGACGGTGACGTGTTCAATAATTATTTTACCCGCTGTATATATATATATGTACTATATTGTTGGTCCTCATCCAATTCTTGTATAAATTGGACTCATTCTCACATGAATAGTGTTCAGTATCTAAAGGCAGAAGTAGTGGCAGTTCTGGCATGTGAGGGGTTAATGGATCGTTAGAATTTATGGCCGTGTTGGGACACGTCTGGCTGGTGCAAAGTCCATTCAGGTGATTTACGGGCCGGAGGGTGGCCTCGTACTCGCCTGTTGAAAGCATTTAAGAGCCTCAACTGACACCTTGAATTGGTGAGCCATTCAAAATCACTGCTAATGTAAAACCAGATCATTTGAGGGTTGGACTGAAAGTGTAAACTTTTCTTATTAAAATACAATACAGTAAGTGTATTACACACATTCAAGTGACAGCAGTGTGCATTAAACAAAGTAAACAAACATAGTGTACTTTAGATTAGTGTTACATATACAGTTACCATATGCAAAGTGAACATAACAACCACAGAGTAAAAGATAATAGTGTTCATGACTTTAATGGGCATGCACACAGTTAACATGAGTACAGTGAACATGAGCATAGTGCACATGAGCATAGTGTACATGAGCACCGTACACACAAGCACAGGGAACATGAGCACAGGGAACATGAGCACAGGAAACATGAGCACAGTGTACATGAGCACAGTGTACATGAGCAGAGTGTACATGAGCACCATACACAAGAGCACAGTGAACATGAGCACAGTGAACATAAGCATTGTGTACATGAGCACAGTGTACATGAACGCAGTGAACATGAGCAATCTAAACATGTGTCCATTTGAAACCATCATTACAGAAAAACAGTATAAATACCACACCATTCACTGTGGTTTACAAAATGAAACACTGTCTGCATCTTATCAATTTATGCACCTTTGCCTGATTCACATAGATGCCTCTGTTCTTTGATCTCTTTAACAAGTGACAAAGAAGACAAGTGAAAGGGCACCTGTGCACATATTTTCATAGCAGGGCAACAGAAGGCTGCTTCCCATAAAATGGTGTCTGAATACTTACAATCAGCGTCTGCAAAAATGATGTTGGGATTCTTGCCCCCCAGCTCCAATGTGATTCTCTTCAAATTGCTATTTCCAGCTGCTTCTTGGATCAGTTTGCCAACCTGTGGGGGAAGAGTAGAATGCATTTTACTTAGTCGCCGAGCTTCACTAAATCTCCCCATCAGTGGGACGCTGTCATTAATAAATCCTACCGCCCAAACAACCTGTCAGCCCCCCAAGCACACACACACTCACACGTGTCACCATCTTCCAGACCCACTGAAGGAGCAGAGAAGCCTCGACCCACAGCCGAAATAGCTATCAATAGCCCCGGAGGCTTTAGTGTAAGAGGAAGGAACGCTGTGTTTATAACGCTTAGCCATAACTGTTGTTTAATCGAGAACAGGAAGCCCCGACCGCAGGTTTGCGTAGGATGATCTGTCCTATTTGGATACGAGGAGCCTCTAAAAAGTGGAAGAAAAATAAAAAGGGCCTGTGTGGTCTCTGACTTGGGAAACGGCCTAAACGAAAGCATGTGGCATGTTTTACATATATAGGAACTACTGGTCCTCACTTTCATCGCCAGGGAAACTGGTAATACCACAAACAGCATTTTATTAGGAGGTTGCAGAGCAGCAGTTAATGCATTAATTAGTCTGCTGGTTGATCTCTGAGACCCAAAATAATACATACAGTACAGCATTTACCACGAGTGACTGTAAGGACTTCACCGAGCTCAAAGTATCAAACAATCAAATGATTTCCGTTTTCAGATCTTTGATCATGGACCCAATGACGAGGTGTAGTCCAAAATCGGAAACATTATATTCTAATTATTTTTATGTAAATAATACCGAAATTTAATATTATGTTTAATTTAAAAATTTGTCACTTGTCAGTTATGTGCTCCTTTTCGGAATCTGAATAGCAGTGGAATGAGTGGATCATAAATAGCACCACCTTGTGCTGAAACATATGAATGAATGATCATTTACACATGACCTATATGAACACCAATATCCGAAAACCTACACCTATGAGGGCTTCTACGACATCACATTTTAAGTAAAGTCCCTTATTCGTCGCTATGAGAGCTTTCACTCTTTGGGGATGCTGATCTCTACATAATTTTGGAGCCTGTATGTTTGAAAGACGGTAGGACCCTTCTTTAGCGTTTCACCCTTTATTATTCAGGGTTTTAACATAGAGATGAAATCGCATATTAAACTTGGCCAAGTGTTTTTAGCCTGATGCCCTTCCTGACACAACCCGCATCCTCTACCAGGCTTGGGAAACACATTCAAAATTTAGGGCAGCCGATTCACCATAAATCCAAGGAAACCGGAGGAAGCCCACTCGGACACAGGGAGAACAAAGAAACTCCACCCAGATTAGAATTCGAACCAGGAATCCCCAGCACTGAGAGGTGAATGTGCTAACCACTTAGCCACTGTGCCACCTCAAAGGCAAGAGGATCCAAAAACCATTTAAAAGTATCACATTTTGGCTTCGATCACATTCTCGTCGTCCTTTCAGTTAGTCTTTTACTTTTAACTTTTTAGATGGTTTCCGAAATCTACTCCGAACTCTGTGAGTGAGTTTCTTTAAAATAAAAGGATTTGTTAATATTAATAACTGAAAATGTGGCAGATGAAAATTGATGTTAGGGAGTGTTCCCAACTCTCCTTAGACTGTACTCCTCAACGAGTTGGTCAGGAGTGTGAGTTCTCATCTTACAGTATGCTCTACTGTCCACCGCTCATCTTTCCCAACACAGGGCGAAAGCCGAGAATTTTAAAAACATGCTTCCACAAAAGCATGGCTCCCAACCATAAACAAACATTTGGACATTTTTCCAGTCGTCCACTCACCACAAAGCGATGGAGACTGAATATTTTCTCTCTCTGTTTTCCATCAGATAGCACAAAGAAAGGCAGAGTGAGGAGAGGCCGAAGGCAGAGGATGTTTACATCAGAAATCAACTTATATACATACCATCAGTCTGTGGATCACTCAGCACATTGCAGGGAAACATGAACCGCAAATTACTGGTGTGATTGTGGCTTTAGAATAATGTTGACTTTACCTTCAGCTCCTCGTATACATCCAGCTTCGATTACACTCTCAGAACACAGCTGGACTTTTTATGGAATTGTAAATGTATTAAAATGATTTAAATATTTCATTCAACAAAGCAAAAGTAAATTCTATTAGGGGTATTCTATACCTATACGCCAAAAGCCCTCACTGACTCTTCACTAACTCTCCCGTTTCCAGAGTACCTACACAGCAGAAAAGCATCGTGATGTCCTTGGAAAAACTATGTACTTCTTACCTTTCTACTTTCAAAGATTCATTTAATATCGCCATCAAAGTTGGAGGTGTTCCCTAGTACCTGAAGCTTGGCTTCTTCATTCCCTATCATGTCCTTTGAAAAACAGGTTCTCGCATTCCTTCGTTCAAAGGGTTGAACGCAAGACCCCTTCAGTGTCACATTGAGGTCTTCCTGAGTTTCTACAAGGCTGAAATTTGGCACCATGATGCCCTACCATGTCCTTGGCAAAACAGACCTTCTACGTTTAACTTTTTATTCACTATCGGCGTCGAACATGACACCTTGGATGGATTGGGGTCTTGGCTTTGTCATTCTTTATGGTGTATAGTCACAACTCACACTATGTTCATTCCACATATTCATTTCAGAGTCTTTGACACAATTGACACAAACCTCACTCTATAATAAAAACGTTAATTTTAAATATATATATATATATATAAATTACACCACCATAAGATACACCACTACTCATCTCTCTCCACTGGCTTCCCACATTCAGTACCTAACCTGCTAACCTGGTCCCATGTCCCTACATATAATTCAGGTGACCTGGAGTCTGTGCATGTTTCTTTGGTACGATTTACTGACCCTCGGCAGAATCAGTTCTAGACTCAAGGTAAAGCACATCTGAGAAAAAAATTAAATAAAGAGAAAAGCTATAATGGAGGAAAACCCTGGGTGGCCTTCGTCAGCAGCAGCAGGAAAGCTGAAGCTTGAGTCGGTGGTTTAGTTGCACCACAGCTTTTTGAGCGAGGGTGTGGACAACAGTTTGGAGTAGATTTTGTGTGATTACATATTTACCCAGTGATCACTGAACTCTGCACACCTACATCACTTACATCACTCAGCATGTGCCTGTCAGGAGGGTTGGATTGGAGAAAAGCAATTGGTCATTCATTTAACCACCTGATAAGTGGGAAATAAACTTGCAGTCATTTCCCACAGAGAGAAAACGTTCTTACTTTCTCAGGATTTCCAAATAAACAGCGTCTGCACGGGGCAGTCTTTTGAGGTTTATCAGAATTTGCTTTGGTTACAGCATCTCTGTTTGCGCCCCTATCGTCACTCTGAGTCTATTAATAGAAATGTTTCACTTCTCCTGAACATCTCACTTACAAATTGCGTGACTCCCTGTTGCTTATTTATCACGTTCCATGACGTTCTTAAGCGACCAACATAAACCAGCCTGTTTCTAAACACCATGAAATTACGACAAATACACAGTATGGTCACAAATATGTAGACGCCTGAGCATCCAGATAAACATCTGTTTAAATCAGTTGCTGCAACACGACAGAGAGAGGACCTGGGGTTACAGATAAAGAGTGTTGAAACAATGGTGTACCTAGTGGATGCTGAGTGTAAGTTCACAGTCTATTTTTGTAATCAATCCAGATATTAATAACTTAACAACTTTATAAAAGTTTTACGATGAGCATATTTTAGTCATACTTAAGGTGATTCTCTGTAGGTTATGTTTACATGAGTGTGTCAAATAATAGCCTAACATAACTTTAAAAACTAAAGGCTTTATTAAACTGAGGAGGTCCTGCCCATTCCCAAGAGGTGGGTGCACATATTTTTTGGCAGTAAAGTGTATTTAGAAGACCGAATCAAAACATGTACAAAGACTGAGATATCCACAACATGCTGTAATCTAGTTTAGGTCATAAAAGTCACTTACACGCTAACCAAGCCAGTCTAGACCTAAAAATTATAATCGTTTACAATAAGGTGTCACTGTGGACTTTATGTTGTCATTTACCAGGACGGCCAGATCCCATAACTCCTCTTTCTCCTGACATTCCATCCCTAACATGGCAAAAGTTTTATCAGTACTGCTTTTTTACTAACTACAAAACTCTCTGCAAAATCTATCCAGGGCAACAGCCTTTAGAGCGCTAAATAAGCTGGATGTGTGATTTATTATTCATGCTCTTTCGTTTTTATTTGAGTGGAAAACATTCCAAATTTTAAGATTGTCACTGAACGGCTTCATTCTATTTTGTAAACATAACAATTTAGAATTTGTTGCCTGCAAAAAAAAAATCCCCAAAATTATGTAACATGGCAAAAAGTGTAAAAGGTTTATCTTGTATTTTACTCCACAAAAATAAAATAAAAATAATGATATCAGTCATGAAAAATGGATATCATGATTGGGTAGGGAAGAATCAGCTATTAAAAGATAAGCCTTGATATGTATAGCTAACCATAGAGAGTCATGGCTTATTATTTTGTGATGCGTATGGTTTGTGAGTCTCTCTTTTCATGAACAGCTGATGTTCGCACAGAGCCGGCTGAACACTGTACCCCAAATTCAAAGAAAATAATGTAAAACTATGTCTGAAATTATTCTACCGTATTATCTGGCATGGCTGGGCGAGTGTGTTGTAGTAGAACATCCAACTTGTGAACTTATCCAGTGATTAGTTAGATTTAAAGAAGTCTGCGAGGCTATCCGTTAGTACATCAGTGTCAAACCATACAATCGCACTTTTAAATGAACAACCCAAAGAAATCCCAGACCGACACTATGAAAAGTATGTAGGAAGGCTTCCCAAAGGACCTTTATAGCTGCAAAAGTGGTACTAATTTACATCCTCATTAGGTGTAATGTGTAGGCGTTCCATAATTTTGACTGTTTGTAAAAATCTACTGACTGTTTTGTTAAGTTAATGTAGAGAATATGAGTCACATCTGCTTCATGTATGTGGAATTGTTTCACTGCCTTCATATTGCTCATGCTTTATCTTCATTATCTCCTGAAAGTTTACCATTACCAGACATCACCAGGGTTTGACTGTTTGATTGTTCTGAATCCTGTGGTAAACTGTATATGCCTGATGCCTGGCAGACAAGACATTTTGCCCATGGAATTCTTCTTTGTTTTCATTTAAATTCTTCACAACCGCAGCAACACCTCATACCATCATTTGCCTCGTCCATCTACAGAAAGAGGAGAGGGACAGTTCAATTCAGCTTACCTCCGTCGACCCTGTGAAAGCCACTTTGTCTATGCCCATGTGTGAAGCGATGCCGGCTCCTGCGGTTGGCCCGAAGCCTGGCAAAATATTGACCACTCCTGGTGGAAAGCCAGCCTGTGCAAACAGAACAAGAGGAAACAATCTTTAGAATACCAACAGAGAAAATAAGGAAAAGCAAGACGAGCCAAAATCACCACAGGCCAGGGACACGGGCGTGTCCTAACCCATCCCACTATCTCCATGGCCTGAAGAAACAGAATGAACATGACATCAAAAGGATGATGACAGGGCGAGAGTCACCGATCTACAGAGACAAAGCTGAATGGGGGAAAGAAAACAAAGAGTGGGCAGGCAGGACGATCGGGGTCCGCTGATCAACAAGTTGAAAGAACAGACTATTCTGGGTTTATTACAAGGCCTTACAAAATGTAGACATGATCAGTTATATATTACAAGTGACTCGCATTGTAGCATACGCCGCATAATTGAGCCCTATCCCAGTATAACGTTGCCAGTCCTATTTCTGCCTCGCCACCATAAACTCCGGTAATGTTCATGTAGTCAGCCTATTATTGAGCTGACTGTATAACTATGCTTCCGGGACTAAGATCAACAAATAGCACATCTCCGAAGGTATCCCAATGTTGGCAAACGAAGGTTACAGAGTTCCAGAGCAACAGTTTGGTTGATGACATTTTTCCAGAAACAGTTACCTGATGCAGGAATTTTTAGACCATTGAGGGAATTTTTGCTTTCATGAAATACATGTACAACATCCGCCAAGTTAGGAAAAGGGAAAAAGGGCGGTCATGCTCTGCCATGCGGATTTCATGGTTCGGTGACTTACTCAATCATACTACATATATTACATAATTATGTTGCTTTATTAGCCCTAACTGCGTTTCTTGTCTGTTTTTTTGAGGTTTCGTCTTGAGGTGTCGCCATCTCCTTGTCTATAAACCATATTAAAAATCATGATACTTTCTGTGTTCTGGGTGTGATAAAATTTTTTCCCAGGACTCTATGATATCCGTAATGGTCTCTTAACCTATCCAGGGTGTTTCCTTGCCTTATATTCCATGAGAGTTAGAAAGGCTCCAGCACTCTTTATAAACCACACCATGACAAGTGTTTGAGAAAATGTATGAATGAATTCATATTATATGGATTAAAGCAGGGTTTACGAATGGTGGGTCCTTAACACGTCCTGGTTGGGTCGCGGAAAGCTTGTAAAAAATAAATGTTGTATTTTATATATATCACCGGATTCGATGTTGGTCAATTTTTTGTGCGAAAATTACGTCTCTGTTGTGTGATCACATGACATGAACACATTTTATTGTCTGTGTTAAGTTTTCCTTGAGAAGTGACAGTAAGGTTTAACGCTTTACTTTTAACGCCATCAAGGGAGGGTTTGCAGATCCAGCAGCCCATCAAAGAAAAAGAGCAGAAACACAGATCCAGTTAAAGAAGGAAATCATTCATTCATTCATTATCTTCCGCATATTCCTTTACAAGGGTCGCGGGGGGGTTCCCCATGCCCATCCAGGGGAGAACGTCTCGAGTGCTGGGTAGATACACCCAGGACAGGGTGCCAATCCTCACTGGGTACACACTCACTCACACAGTCACACACATACACACACTATAAAGGGCAATTTAGAGCATTCAATTTACCTTCATGTTTTTGGAATGTGGAAGGAAACCGGAGAACCCCGAGTAAACCCACGCAGACAAAGGGAGAACATGCAAACTCCACCCAGATTGGGATTCAAACCGGGAATCCCCAACGCTGAGAGGCAAATGTGCTAACCACTAAGCCACCGTGCCCAAAAATGAAATCATTCCAAAAAATACCAGAGCACCAAAGGTACCAAGAGAAAACGTAGGAGCTAAAGAAGCTAATGTGCTAACAAACCAGAGAGTGAAGATGTGAAAAAGTTATTATTCATTTGGATCAAAAAAGTTAAACGGTGAGAAATGTGAATGCTGTTTTTTTTAAATGTTCATTTACTATTTACATTAGACCTTTATATATTTTTTTTAATATAATAATATAAAATGCTGTTTATTTAATTTCTTTGTTCTGTTTTAAGTATTAAACTTTACATACATTCTCTATAAAATGTGTTTTAAATATTCTGGAGTCTCTATAATTAATTACCTTGATTTTCACTGATTTAAATGGAAATAGGGGACTTTTTTAAGATTTGACCAATTGTTTGCGGACAGCTTAGCAACGAAAACAGAGGTTCCACTGTAAATTTTTAAAAATGAATAATGATAATTGCTCATCCAATTTTGTACTTGTCATTAATCTTGAAAAAAAAAACAGATTGAGGCAAATGTCAGATAGAGTATTATTTTTGTTGCCACGTTAACCACTATTCATTGACTGGTTACCCTTCTCTTTAGAATTGTGATGATGTTTGGAGGCAAAACAGAGTACTTAAAAAGTGAATTTTCTTAAACTAATTGCTCATATATTCACTTTGCATGCATATGTATGTTATAACATGTTATTGAATATTTTTTTAATAAATGTGTTTTGTTTGTATTCTAGAAAAGTGGGACGCAACTTAATGACCATGAGAAAATGGTCATTAAGTCGGGTCCCAAGCTGAGACCATTTCAGAATCCCTGAAATAAAGTACTAAATAAAGAATCAAAATATAAATGCAGTGCATTTACAGTGAGTTTTTCCAATAGCTCAGACCCTGATGTAGCTCATGGCCAGTGCGTCATACTGACACCTAAACACTCTGCTTTGATCTGAGTGCCTCAACTATGCGTGGTTCAGAGGATACTGATGTTGCGTAGCCTTTGTAGTGTAGGACGTCTTTGATCACGAGGTTATGGCTGTTGTGTTGTGCTGTACCTCTTTAATCAGCGCTCCCATATAGAGGCAGGTAAGGGGGGTCTGCTCGGCCGGCTTCAGGACCACTGTGTTCCCGCAGCAGAGAGCTGGTCCCAGCTTCCATGCCGTCATCATCAGGGGGAAGTTCCACTGTGCAGACACCGAGGAAAGGAATTAGTCCAGTGTTATCTTTACCACAAACAGGCTTATACAGTTTAGAGAAGTCCTGCAGAGAGCATCTGAGTCATTTGAAACGTCCAGTCAGGAATTGTGAAAGGACCATCCCCTTCTCATCTGGCAACCTGAAAATGTTATCTTTTCCACTTTATTAAACAGGAACTAAATGATGCATATACCCAACTCTCCCTCTTCCAAAAGATGTGGTATTTGGAGGCTTTCACATGTATTAACATAAAGCTTTGACTATAATACTATAATGCCACAAGCTTCCCTCCCACATGTTTCATCCTCCTCTTCTAGAATTATTCATTCACTTACTGACTCACTTGCAAACTTAGAATCACTGTTTTTTATTCCCTCTGAGCTGTATTGGCCTTAACCTTTCTGGGAATGCTTACCACAAGATTTTGTAGTGTATCTGTGGGCTGCATTTTTAAAGCTGTCAGTTTTTTATACTTTTAAATTTTAGTAATCTGTGACAAAGGGACTAAGGGAATGACCTGAATACAATGATTTTAGAAGTATTTTCCAATACTTACACTACCGCTCAAAAGTTTAGGATCACTTGCAAATTTCCCTCTTTTTGAAAGAAAAACACTGTGTCATGCAATTCACAAACACCATGCTGTATACTCCCTTCAAAGAGTGACACACAATGGCTCTAACAAGGACAGAAAAAGATTGGGAGGCTCCGATGCACAACTGTACAGGAAGATAAATATCTTAGAGTGTGCAGTTTGCAGGCTGTCAACTGAAAATGAAACCCGTCAAACATCAGTGTCAGCATCAACGGTGAAGAGGCAACTTTAGGATGCTGGGCAAAATTGTAGAGAGCCATACCTCACACTGGCCAAGACTGCGATGTGTCAGCATATGACAGGGCAGAAGTTAAAAATAGGCAAACACAAAAGTGGCAATATAAACACATTATTCGATTCTCTTGCAAACGCATCGAATCGCCGGCTGTATGATTGACGCATCGATTTGTTTAATATTTACACCCCTAGATACTAATAACTAGTTGGATGTGTTATAAGGGAGCTTTTTCTACAGCTGTCATCTTTGACTTGAAGTTTAAATCTGTCTCGTATTCAGCTGCTTTGTGGGAGTCACTTCAATCAGTTTTATGAATAGGAATAAATTGACAAAACAAGTTGTTACTTACTGGAATTATTTGTCCACACACTCCTATCGGTTCATGTCTGGTGAACGATAAATACCCTCCATCTGGCAAAAATAAAAGGAAACACACACACTGTAATAACACAGGATCAATCTGCAGAACTAACACCAGTAAACAAGCCATGGTTTTGTACCAATGATGAAGAACTCATGATTTTTACAGATGAAAAAACACATTCTGCAGTTCTGCTATCTTATCTGCATTACAGAAACCAGAGTTATGTATTTTTATAGCTTTTGTGTTCAGGCTGTGCATACAGGTCCAAGTGTCTTAACCCAAACTGAAGAAATGTGCTGTGTACCGTGAGGCATCTGGACCAGAGATGAGCCAATGATTTATCTCCCCTGGTGGCCAGATACGAGCAGGCCAGAGACACACATCCTGTGTGTGCTGTAATTCTATTATGGATTCGTTAGATGAAACATGCCGGGTTTTTTTCTTGGCCTCTTTTGCTTTAGCAACACCACAGTGGCGCAGTGGTTTGTTCATTCAGTCATGGAGGATGTTCCTTTTCCTATTCCCAGTGACCCTCAGCTTTACTATGCAACAAGAAACAGTGTAGCAGGATTGTGTAGCAGGGGACTGAGAGAGTGAGATAAGAGGTTGACACAGCAAGTATGACCGAATGATTGTGACCTGTCGATGTTACAACTGAGAGCTGCGTCTTAAATCAGACAGAACTTAAAATGTTAACAAAAGGACTAATGGGCAGCATAGCAAGTGTCAGCAGGCACCCTTCACACTCACATAACACTCCAACAGGCCACCACTGGTCTAAAAACTGGTTTTACACTTGTTACAATGGGGGCAAAAAGTATTGTTAGCCACTGATTTTGCATGTTCTTCGACTTAAAAAGATGAGAGAGGTCTGTCATTTTCATCATAGGTACACTTTAACTATGAGAAAAGATTCTGGTGGACAATAAGTACAAACAAGCTAGATTTTTGCCTCTTGCAAACCTATAAGTTCTTCTTTAAGAAGCTCTTTTGTCCTCCACTTGTTACATGTATTAATGGCACCTCCTTTTCCTCTTTATCTGTATAAAAGACACCTCTCCACAGCCTTAAACTGTCACATTCCAAACTCAACCATGGTCAAGACCAAAGAGCTGTCGAAGCACACCAGGAAGAGAATGGTAGAGCTGCAGCAGGCTGGGAAGAGTGAATCTAAAATAGGCAAGAAGTTTGGTGTGAATATATCAACTGTGGGAGCAACTGTAAGAAAATGGAAGACACACAAGACCATTGATCATTTCACTTGACCTGGGGCAAGATCTAATCTCATGGGGTCAAAATTATCATAAGAACGATGATCAACAATGACAGAACTACACGGGGGGAACTGCTGAACGACCCGCAGAGAGCTGGGACTAAAGTAACAAAGGCTACCATTAGTAGCACACTACACCCAAAGGGACTCCCATACTGCTGTGTCCCCCTGCTTAAGTCAGGATGTATCCAGGCCATTTGCAGAGAGCATATGGATGATCCAGAAGAGGATGTTAAAAACTTAACTCATCATGTTTGGACGAAGAAGAATGCTCAGTTGCATGCTGTGAAGCATGATGGTGAAAACACTATGCTTTGGGGCTGTTTTTCTGCAAAGGGGATAGGACAACTGAGCCGGGAATAATGAACAGGGTGTGTATCATGAGGTTTTAATTCAAAACCTCCTTCCATCAGGGAGAGCACTGAAGATGTAACATAGCCGACTCTTACAGCATAACAGTGATCCCAAACACACCACTCGAGCAATGAGTTGCTCCATCTCCAGACATCAACCACAAATAAACTTTTTGTTTTGGAGAAAGTTAAAAGTCTGTGTTGCCCAGCGACAGCCCCAAAACATTACTGCTTTAGAGGAGATCTGCTTGAAGGAACAGAGCAAAAAAGCAGCTACAGTGTGTGCACACCTGCTGAAAACACAGGAAACGTCTGACCTGTCATTGGCATTAAAAGTTGTTACAAACTATCGAGTTGAACTTTTGTTCTTGACCAAATACTTATTTTCCACCAGCGATTTCCTGATTTTTCTTATTTTGTCTCTCATAGCTGAAATGTACCTATGATAAAAATTACAGACCTCTCTCATCTTACTAAGTAGGAGAACATGCTTAATTACTGGCAGACAACATAAATTTTGGCCCCTTTATATATACTCCAATTTTAGGGAGGATATTATTTATTAGGATTTTAAAAAAAGCATTTGCCAATTCACACACAAGAGCATTTGTGAGGTCAGACACTGATGTTGGGTGGCAGGCCGACTCACACTTTATATTCTAGTTTTTAAAGGGCTTTATGATGGAACTTGTTTGTGCACGTACATTCTCAGGTCCCATATTTATTTTTGCCGTTTACTGCCTTAAACCATAAAACAGTTTGATGTGTTGTGACTGTTCACATTTGAATTCTTGTGAGCAGAGTCTTTGTTTAGAACTCTATGTATTTGCATCGCTTGTAAAATATGCATTGAGTCTTTATGTAATTTGAATCTTTACATGGAAAACTCAATGACAAATATTTCCTGATTGTAAGTCTTAATCAAGAGGTCTTGATAACTTTTACCAAAGACTAAAGTATTTTGCCCCCTAGTGGAGGAATCATTTAGTAGAAATGATGATTATGTTTTTTTTAAATGCTAACTATGTACATGTACTCCTGCAGTTTGATGTTAGTGGGATATTAAAGAGTAAAAGAAATAAGTGTTAGTCATTTTAGGACATATAAGAACAATATACAAAGCTCCATAACGAAAAACTGAACAAACACGCACACATACAGAGACAGCCATCACAATGTTTGTTTGTTTCTGTGGCATCACGCAGCAAAATCTTTACTGTTTTTCTATTTTGTATGTATTGAGGTTACTGTGGACAGATGCTGATGAAAAAAAAAAGTTTTCTGTACTTTATCAAGAAAACTGTTGTTCTCTCATTGTTCATTGTCTGGTGGCATGGTGGCTTGATGGTTAGCATGTTCGCCTCTCAGCGCTGGGGATTCCTGGTTCTAATCCCAATGTGGGTGGAGTTTCAATGTTCTCCCTGTGTCTGCGTGGGTTTCCTCCGGGTTCTCCGGTTTCCTCCCACATCCCAAAAACATGGATGCAAGGTAAGTTGAGTAATGGATTGGCGCCCTGTCCTGGATGTATCTGCCCAGCGCCCGAGATGTTCTACCCTGGATGGGCATGGGGAACCCTCATAAAGGAATAAGCGGAAGATAATGAATGAATGAATAAATGTTTAACCCTTTAAGTCCTGTCGTTCTACATTCAGATCCCCAGTTTAGACCTCTCAGATGTAAATCTGTTCTGGGACTGTGATGTCCACTTTTATTGTCTTGGGAGGATGTCTCTACACATGTTTGCTCTTGGAAGCACAATTTTATTTGCTCAGGAAAATTGTTTTACTAAAAAGGGGGAGTAAGAGAGGAAAAGACAACAGGAGGGAGCACAAGAGAGAAAACAGAGGTTAAGAAAGATGGCTTACTGTTTCCTCCGACATTCGATCGCTCTATCAATCCTGAACTCTGGTAAACTGATGAAACCCTCGGCCTTCTCATCCTGAGACGAGGTGCGGCGGGGACGGGAGGAAACATCAAAGGAACTTATGTTTACATTTATAGCATTTAAAACCTTTATTACAAATAAGTTAAGAGAGTAAATTGATGCCCAAGAGATGTCTCAATAGCCATGGTAAAAAAAAACAATCTTATCCAGTAAATTAGAACCAAATCTGATGACCTACTGCAGTTTGCAAATTTGCATATCTTAAAGATCCTATGTTCATATTGAATCATGATAGAAAAGGTATGAAACAGCTGGTGAACAATAAGCTATGACAGGATGAATGTTCTTACATTCTGGTTGGTGTACCAGTAAAGATCTGAGTCTTTAAGGATGAACCAGTATTTCTTCCATTTCTGTGTAAAGTAACCCGTGGCATCTTTCTTCTTCCACAACCAGCCTTCACAGTCGCCATGACCCAGGTCCTTACAGGCAATCCGCCTCCTGCTAGAGTTGCCCTGAGTACCTGCACCAACACCAACACACACACACACACACACACACACACACACACACACACAATAACTTAACCGTCATATGGGTTACTCCGTTTTTGTGCGTGTTCTGTTCCACGGTGTCTCTGGATTAAAAACCCTGTTATTCCGCACTTCTGGATGCATTTTTTGCAACACTAAGACGGTTCTGATAGTAACAATACTAAGGCTGAGCAATAGTTTTATTTGCGCTGCTTACTGATCCAGTTTCATGTTTTTTAACCCAATAGTCTTTCTGTTTATTAAATACTTAAATCAGTGGTCACCAACCTTTTTGACACTGAGAGCTACCTCTTGGGTACCTTGTATGATACTTCTGAAATAAATTTGTTTAATATATGTAAGATCCTCTTCCTATGCCTAATCACGACCCGGTCAGTCACCATATATAAAGCACCCTTGCTGCACCGCTGCTCGCGTTGGATTAACATCATTTTAGTATTCACCTCTAGCATATCTTTCCATGTGCATGCTCCATGGGCTAAGCAACTTAGGACTGTTTGCACAAACCTGCTTATACTTTGTGGCTTTTTCCGCTCGTATTGCGCTGCCCAGTGGATAATTAGCTTGGTAGCTCGCGGAACATGTTCACGTTCTGAAATGTCACTCAATATTGCGCCACTTTGCAGCACTGGTAAGTGCCACTATGGTGAGCTATTTTAAGAACACTATTTTTGGAACACTATTTTTAGAACAATATTTTTAGAATTTTTGGTCCTTGCAAGTGACCATGTTGGTGACCCCTGACTTAGCTATTATTGTTCTAATTACACGCTGTGTCTCTCTCACCTCTGTTCTTTTTCTTGTTCTTGGTCCTTAATGAGGCATAATGCATTGACTAAAAAGGAAAAAGACACATATAAAAAATGTAATTCAGGTCTAATTAAAGTGAGCAATATAGATACAATGTAAGTTTAAAAAAATACTATAACGAAAGGTTACTATCGTAACCCCAGTTCTCTGATATCATCGAGTGGAGAGATCCACCTATAGGAGGGACATCTGGTCCGGACCTTACAGAAGCATGCAATTGCATCAAGTCTTGCTTGACAGACAGAAACACGCATTTAATGTTGGGCGGCCGCCACTCCCCTTCCCAGAATACATATATTGGACAGGGCGTGGTCCTTCCTTAGTGCCTTGTCTTGCCGCAAGTGAGGAGCGCTATGTAGATCTCTTGATGATATCAGAGATACCGGGGTAACAATAGTATCCTTTCACTCTCTTTCATCATCTCTTTTCGAAATCCACCTATGGAAGATCTGGACAACTCCAGGGTTGCACCACATACGTTCATAGTGAGCCCAAGGATCCCACTGTCAAAACGCAATTTATGTATGCCGGGATCGGGCGTCATGGCTGCACGGCATTGGATGCGTGTTCCTTTCTGTCAAACCAGATGTTTCTGTAATGTCAGGACCAGATGTCCAAATGTCACTCCCATAGGTGGATTTCGTTTTTTTTTTTAAACAGCTAAATCTGAGTTGAATAAGTTCTAAACTACTTCGACTTAAGGTCTAAAATGCAGTGTGTTCTAAAACCAAGAAAAGTGAGTCAGGACAGAGGAAAATCTGTAACGTAGTTTGATTTAGATTGGGGCTGCATGTTAGCTCCAGCTCTAGATTAAAAAAATGAAAGTAAGCTGCACGGTAAGTGAGGAGAGCATTTGGAAAACCTTTACCTTCCTCATGGGTGCACCTGCTTGTCGGTCCCCAGCAGACCCAGCATACCTGAGAAAGAAGGTAATTATAATAAAAAGCCTCTGCTTTTTTAGATTTTTGAATGTATTTTGACCAAAACCTTTCCACTATGGCACCGAAAATACATTGAAACACCCACCACCTCCACCCACCTCCACCATACAGCATTTTCTTTCCTATTAAAATTAGTCTGGTGAGAATATCAGATGTTAAAAATGTATTAATTTCCTAAGACAATAAACATGTTTGCGTTCCTGGTTTGTAGGTTATGATTTCTTATGGGATTAGCTTTAGAAAATGGTTGGCATCGAGGTTTATGTGCCATGCTGCTTTAATTCCTAATCCAAAATTCCAATAGTGAATATTCTGATAATACATATGTAATGTATTTGCCCCATATACATTGGCTCCCAGATTAATATGACTTTTATTATTATTATTTATATATATTTTTTGTTTGTTTGTTTGTTTGTTTATTTTGTTGATATTGTGAAAACCATGATGGATGGTTGTCGGGTTCCATGTGCTTGTTTTCTCTCTCTCATTTATCTTTCTCTACTCTTACTTTACCAACCACAGAGTGCAAGCCAGAATGCACAGGATGTCAGTGTGTGTATGTGTCTGTGTGTGTGTACTCCTCCCTTAGATCTTTCATCTTTAAAGTAACCAGTTACTAAAGCGGTGAAAAATGTAGTTTTATTATTAGCATTAGCATTAAATGCTAAACTATACTGTACCTGAGGTGTGTGCAGTCACTGGGACCTCAAATTTCTCTAGATTTACAGTGTAATGTTTCCACAACCATTGCTGTAATAAAAATCCTACATAAACTCTTGAGATGAGCTGCTACAAAGATTAGATTTGAGTTCAGCCCTTAAACTATAAATGACTATTTCTGTTTTATTTGTTCCTTTATTTTTAAAACTTTTTGTTGTTCAGAGCAGAAAATTAAATCTAAAGAAGGAACGAGAAAAAGATTCACTCACCTGTCAGTGTCTGCGCGGAGTGTGTCTGTGGCTCTCTGAAACAAAAGACAAGACTGAAATCCAGCAGCAGATTTCCTGTTCAAGCTGCAACTGAAAGTGTGTTACAAGGTTGAAATCTGTGTGTGTGTGTGTGTGTGTGTGTGTGTGTGTGTGTGTGTGTGTGTGTGTGTGTGTGTGTGTGTGTGTGTGTGTGTACAGTTCCTGCTCTTCACCACGCTTTATCTTAAGAACTCTACCTAAATTTGAAAGTAAGAATCTAATCAGATGAATCATATTTGAAGCTTTTTGCTGATTTTTAGAATGTAAATGTTACTCACTGCATCACAGAGCGGGTTTTCAGCTCAACCACTCAATCACCTGTATTCTGATGACCATCACAAAACCCACAATATAATGCTTCCTACATTATTTACCTGCATCTGAACTGCAGATAGAAAAGTTCTCAATACTGTACTTCAACTGGCATTTAAACATTTAACTAATTATAATATTTTTCAAGGGCGGCATTGTGACTTAGTGGTCAGCACCTTTGCCTGGGTGGAATTTCCAAGTTCTCCTCGTGTCCGCTTGTGTTTTCTTCGGGTTCTCTTGTTTCCCCCCACAGTCCAAAAAACATGTATTCAAGGTAAATTAAATGCTCTTAATTGCCCCAAATAGTCTGTGTGTGCACATGCATGATTGTGTGCACATGCATGAGAGTGTGCCCAGCAATGGATTGGTGCATTGTCCTGGGTGTATTTGCCCAGTGCCCAAAGCGTTCTCCTCTGGATGGGCATGGAGAACCCCTAGTATAGAATTAAGCTTAAGATAATGAATAAATAAATGATTGTTCAATAAAAAATCAGGAAAATCTGTTATAATATAGAATCCCGAATATAATTGTTCTAATAATAATAATTGGTTTAAGCGTGAGCGGGTGGAGACTTACATGGTAATGTGGCAGAGTGTTGGAGTCAGGTAGTGAGAAGGGCAGACCATCTGGAGGCCCTGAGTCCAGACGGACAGGTGGGACCAGCATAGACGGGCTGATTGGAAAGCTGGGGCTGCTGGGATTGCGGCTCTTTTTCCGGGTCCGCCGGATTGTGTCACGCTGTGAAAACTCCGGCTCCTCCTGTAAGACTAGCATTCTGTCGTCACTTAGGAAGCGCATCAGGGAAGAGTCGGAGTCTTCAGAGGAGGGACAAAAAAGAGGCTTAAAAATCCTGTCCATCAGTTTGTACCTGCCCTGATTTTTCAAGTCAGGGATTGTATTTAAATTATGTGTTTTCTTTCATCCTCTTGTTTTGAGATAAACCTATGGGGAGAGACATTGGGTCCTGAACTAATAAAAGCATCCAATTGCACCAAGTCTGGTTTGACAGACAGGAGCTTGCGTCCAATGCTGGGTGGCTGCCATTCCCCTTCCCAGCATCTAGATCAGGACGTTGTATAAAGCTCCTCCGGTATCTCTACCTCCATCTCAAGCCGTGCCCAGTGTCTCTCTGCATCGGCAGTAGTGCACTCGGTGTTGGGTGTCGCTGCATGTGTGTCTCGCTCAGCACACACCACATTTTTCTGGTTCAGTCCCTCACCCCCATTCGGTCAGAACAGGGGAGGGCCATGAGCAGTGAGATGTGTCCAGCTACAGAACTGACTGTGAACGTATTCGAAGCAACCGCAAACCGGTTGTCATCTCCCAATAGGTGGATTTTTCGATTTCAACGGGACGATGAAAGAGAACGAAAGGTTGCTATCATAACCCCGGTTCTTTGATATCATTGAATGGAGAGATCCACCAAGCGCACCCCACTTGCGGCACAAGAAGCAACGTACAGTCACTGAGAGAGGAGATCGATACACTGTCCTGATATAGATGCTTGAAAGGCGCGTGGCAGCAGCCGAAGTATTGTATGCAAGCTCCTGTATGTCAAGCCAGACATGCTTTGCTGAGGTATGGATATCAGGAGCACACAGTATCATGCACCACTCACTGTTTACACACTACCTGACTTTTAACCTTCACATCTTTTTGTTAATCACGGAAAACACTGAGCTTTTTCTGTGATGGATACTGAGGCGGGTACCACCCTCTGCCCTGACGTTACAGTTTCAACCCCTCACCTTTATTGTGTGTGCTGTTTGTATTTCCCTTTGTGGGCTTTTGTGCTATTTTTATATGTCTGCACCGCCGTTTCATTTTTAGACAGTGTTTCCACGAAACAAGCCTCTTAGTTCTCCAAGAACCCACGCACTGATTACAGTAGGACTCCCAGCAATGAACCCGATTAACAAACATTCATAAATCTACTTTAAGTCTCTACAAAAAATCTCATGATTTGGAATTATTCTTCTAAAACCTGCTGCTGATTTAATCCAGCCGTTTGACATTAACATCACTGTTTACTGATTAACAAAATGTGCTTTTATTTAAAGTTTAAAATGGTGTTGGTTTGTTTCATCGCAATGAACATAATTTTGAATTGTAATAGATAAGTTTCATATGTTTGTAAGTTTATTTCAGACGTCCTAGCTGCTGCTTGTGATTACTGAGACGCCGTGTCTGATACAGAAACGCAGGTTCTATGGTCTGATCTTTGCAGCTGCTGGTGTTAATAAGGTCGAGTTATGTCATAATGTTAATGATATCATTTTAGCTTGTCGACAGTAAAGTTTACAGATCAATCAGAAGGTTGGGGGTTCAAATCCCAGGTCCACTGAAGTTACCAATGTAGGTCCTTGAGCAAGACCCTTAACCCTCACTGCTCCAGGGTACTGTATCAACCCTGTGTTTTGACCCCAACCATCAAGTTGGGATACTTGTAAGTTGCTTTGGATAAAAGCGTCTGCTAAATAACTTAAAAAAACAAAACAAACAAAAAAAAAAAATAAGTGGAAGATAATGAATGAATGAATGAATTAATAGTTATTTTAATACATCTTACCAAGATACCTGTACTCACTACTATATTGGCAGATAATTCTACTTGATTCTGGTAAATTCTTTTTGGATTTGTGTTTACTTTTTAACAGTGTACATGTAAAAAACTGAAGGTGGGCCACATCTTTTTTTAAACACACGTTCTAATTTCTTCCCAGCATTCAAATGGTGTTACAAACGTAGTCTTAATTCAGTTTGGATGCTACAACACAATAATAATAATGTTTACATTTTTTCCTCCATGTTTGGTAATTCTGTTGTTTGTGTTTCGGTATTTGTGAGCTGTTACCTCGTCTTTGTTCCTACAGGACTTGCGACTGACCGATACGGTTGGACTCTAAGGCATTGGAAATGTTTACAAAGAGAATGTAAGACACTGTAATGTTCTTCCTCACACCTCATTGTTGAGGCTCACCGAAATTCAGTCACATTCCTTCAGTTCTTCAGTGAAGCAAAGTACAGAGTGGGTGTTTATATAATATTGGTGGATATATTCAGATTATTGTACACTAGCCTCGTCTCAGGCCGTGCTTGTGATGACATTTTCTGCAAACCCTGTAAATGTGGTTGCGTCTCGGTGGGTTATTTTGGAAAAAGAAATTTTCTACAACTAACAGAGAGGAAAAAACAACAAAAAAACAACCACACATCTTTTGACGTGACCTAAAAATACGTTTCCACTGCACTCAATAGCACTAACCACTCACTCCACCAATCGCTGACACTGCTTCTCGACTTACAATATTCCTAACTCAATGGTCGGGCGATAGAACCTATCGAGGGCAAACTAAGAGGCTAAATCCCCAACCTTTAGATCAATAGCCCAGCACCCCAACTACTATCCATCCATTCCATTACCTTCCACTTATTCCTTTATGAGGGTCGTGGTGGGTTCCCCATGCCCATCCAGGGGAGAACATCTCAGGCGCTGGGCAGATACACCCAGTACAGGGCGCCAATCCATCGCTGGACACACACTCACTCACACATCCACACACACAAACTAAAAAAGGGCAATGTAGAGCATGTAATTTTCCTGGAAACTATGTTTTTGAAATGTGGGAGGAACCCGGAGATAACCCACGTGGACATGGGGAGGACATGGAAACTCAGACATTTTTTGGGGCAGGTGCTCAAGCCAAAAAAAAAGGGCACCCATCAACAAAATTATAAAAAAAAAACACACAGTATGATATTCAACATATATTTTCGGGAGCATTTTCACAGGACATGAAATGAATGCCTACAAGATATCAAAACACTTTTGGAGGGGGGGTGGGGGGGGTCATTCTTATTTTTACATATTGATAAAACAGAGCTTCAGCAGAAATAACACTTTTCTCGTCCAGGGCAAAAGGGCATGTGCTTGTGCACCACTAGGGGTCTAATTGTGCCCGCCCCTGCATAGGGGCAATTTGGAGAAGCCAATTCAACTTGAATCCATGTTTTGAGACTGTGGGAGTTGCGCTGGAAAATGCTATGCTGGTGTTTCCTTTTCACCTGATGCATATCTTTCCGATTACCTTTTGGATAATCGCTCCCGTCAACACAATGATCCATTTGTGTGTTTTAGACGGTGGGGTGCATCGTGGGAGAGAATGGAGGCTGAACAGTGGGGTCATTCATAAGATCGAGAGGTAGGACAGGACAACAAAAGAGAGAGGGGGCAAAGAAAAGGCCAAGTTTACCACCGTCCACCACCAGGGGCAGCAGGTTAGATGGGTCAGGAAAAAGATTTGGTGTTAAATTAAAGGTATGGATCTCACGGCTTTGGTGCAGCATCCCTTAGACGACTACAGTAATTCAGAGAGGCTGAAAGCTGGTGTAGTTCTGGTTCTGCTACACGACCAAAAGTTTGGATACAGTTGACCGGTACATATTGATATGTAACCTTGCTGGAAAGGCTTGGAAAAAAAGAAGAAACCATTGAAGACGTTTTTGGTTTTCTGTAAGTCTACCTCACCTGCCATGTTGGCGGGCTGGGTGAAGATGTCCTCCTGAGCGCTGCGAGTGCGATTGTCTTCCTGAATGAAGTCTGGATATCGAGCGGCGTCACTCAGGGTTGTGGGTGTGAGCAGAACATCCACTCCAGAGGCAAACACCTTTCTAAAATCCTCTGAGATGAGCCGCCTGATCTGCTGAGCCTTCACAAAGTACTGCTGGTAGTTCCTGCACGTGAACCAACCAAAACGTCACGTTGAAGCCAGTTATTTGTGACTGTAATGAAAATGCATCGTACTGAAATGACAGGACTCACTTCTTTAGCAGGAAGTAGTTTCCTGAGAGAATCCTTCTGCGCACGACGTGGTTAAAGCCCTCGTGCCGCGTGGTGGCGTACAGCGCTTCTGTCGAGCTGTTGACCGCACTGCGGTGGCCTGCAGAACAACAACTGTGAGACTTATGAGAGTAAACTTCTTCCCTGGATGAATCCGTCCCCATGTTGATGCCACAACTAACCCGGACGGATAGGAAGAAACCTATAAGCTATGGCCCATGAAACTAAAAAAAACGATGGCCCGCGGGCCAGATGCGGCCCGTTAGGCCTTTTAATCCGGCCCACCAAACATCACCAAACTACATTATTAAAATATTTGATTGTTAGAGCGGCACGGTGGCTTAGTGGTTAACATGTTCGCCTCTCAGTGCTGGAGATTCCCGGTTCAAATCTCGATCAGGGTGAAGTTTTCATGTTCTCCCCGTGTCTGGGTGGGTTTCCACTGGGTTCTCCGGTTTCCTCCCACAGTCCAAAAACATGGATTCAAGGTACATTGACTGCTTTAAATTGCCCCATATAGTCTGTATGCGTGTGTGTGTGTGTGTGCCCAGCGATAGATTTGCTGCGGAATGCACGCTTCTTCTTCTGGAACCATGGCAGGAAGTGCTGTTTGAGACCCTCCACATACATTATGTAGGTCATCTTTACCCCTTCAGGGATCCTAAAGGGGCTGACAATCTCTCCCCCATGAAAGATGACCTCTATTATGTATGTGGAGTTCCTCAAACAGCACTTCCTGTCATGGTTCAAAAGGTGCAGAATCATTTGGAACCTGCATTTTTAGGGTTTTATTTTTCTTTAAATATTCTCTTATCATGGGCCGTTTGTACCAAAACCTTTCAATTGTACTCTAATAGTTGATGCCTGGAAAATTACAATAACTGCAATTCATATAGAACATTTTTGAAAATATAATTTGCATCATAATTTGGAACACAGTGTATAAATAAATGACTGCGAATTTTACAGGGTTTATTTGTATATTGACACCAGTCTCACCGTACTGCAGGCCATCGAAGCGCGCCATGTTGGAAGCCACCTCGCAGCAGCAGAGGACGTGGTAACAGACGATGGAGTGCTGAGTGTGAGGAAGTGACACTTCTCGCACCTGTGCGCCGGCACGCTCAAACAGTTCAGCAATGCGAGTCCACTGGGACAGAGTCTGCTGCGAAAGGCCCGGCGCGTGGTACTCCTACAAAACAGTACAGCAGTGATGGTAAAATCCCCAGGACTAAATATAATAATTAATAAAAGTGCTTGGTGTTAAAAATGATTGAATATTTAATACGCAGCTGTAGCACATTATCCAGTTAGTCTGAGCTGTGAACAATGTTCATTTTATTCAAACTATTAAGAGTCAAATTAGAGAAACTGATCCGTTTGCAGGGGTCTTTTAATTTTTTCAGAGTTGTGTATATATATATAAAAATAAAGTTAACTCTTATACAACACAATGTAATCACACTTGTGTGAAACCAACCTGTCCAGTTAGGAAGCAACACTGTTTGTGAATCAGTTTCACTTGCTGTTGTGCGAATGGAACAGACAACAGGTAGAAATTAGAGGCACTTAGCAAGACCCC
>JAOUQT010000033.1:8643232-8656766 GCA_025769995.1 Xyliphius kryptos
AGAGTAATTACACAGATGCCAGTTCTTTAACCTGTGTGGAACTCACACTCTGGGCCTCAGTAGCACACACACACATACATACAATAATGGACACACTCTGATATCAGAGATGCGAGTCCACTGCTGTCCAGTTGTCTTCAAACCCCCTGCCGTGTTCCTTTCAAACAACTAAATTAGCCAGAACAACCCCCCCTACTTCTCCCTTTGCCCCCCCAGACCCGGAGCTGTCACTGTGCTCCAATGGTGGCGCTACACGGTAGGAGGGTGGCCATTAGTGTGTAGATTTATAACTGCTTAGGGAACCTGTGTGCTTAGCCTTCCAAACACCTCCATAACCCCCAAATCCTTAAAGAAAACCCATCATGCTAACTGTCCCCACAATTTCAGTTACCCTGCATCATCCCGACACACTACACCACATGAGCCTGCCACCAAATCAAACCAGACTGGATATAAAGTAGCTAAGCATCTAAAGAAATATTAAAATCAGACTGCAGGATTATTATAAACTTACATACTTATTATTTTAGCAGCTAGCGGAAGCTAATGTTTATGGTTCATTAGAAAACTAGTATTTCCACATTAGGGGCTCAGTGCTTTGAATCAGTTTGGAGTTAGGGGGACATACAGTTTTAATCACTGCCTACACCAAAAATTCTCAATTTAGGGCAGATTTTACCAAGTTTTCAGTGACAAAGTACAAAGTTGTGATGTGGGTCGTATCTATAAATTTACGGAATCATCCCGTAATTGTCAAATAAATGTTGCGCTTCGAAACACCAATAAGTGATGCAATTTGTTTCGTAGTGTCTGTCACACCCCCCGCTTTGCTAAGTCCCCTCAATACTGTTACCATCAGATTCTTTAACCTTAGAGGGTACTGTTGCCAATTTACACCTGAAAATCACATGCAGGCAAATTCTTTAAGTTCTTCCCAAACCTACCTTAACATGTTTTGGAGGACTTTCATTTATATATACGTTTTTTTTTTTTTTTTTTTTTTTTTTTTACTTTACTTAGATTTTTTATGCATTCTTGCACACTTTAAGATTTAAATTTGACTAATTGTTTTTTTTTTATCATCCCCTAACTAAAAACATGACACAAAATAAAACATATCATTGCTTAAAGTGCACTATTTTATAGGGGTCGGGCTGTTCATTGCCCAGAGGAACTGTTGTGGGTGTCCCTTATTTTTATTTCTGTACAATGGAGACCATAGTGTAATCGCTTGCCTGAAGCTAGCTGTAAAACTAGCAATATTTTATCTTAGAGTTAATAAAACCTTGCTATTGTTTGTGATCATGGATCAGTGGGCGCATTGCCATGGCTACACAATACTTTCACCATAGTCCTCTGTCCCAAGATGCATCGCATTTCTACATTTCCTGCCATGAGAAAATTCTACAACAGTGGAGTTCTAAACAATTCGAAAATAAGGAAAAAAGACAATCAGTAATTTATGCAATTTGGATGATAAATAAACATTATTTGAGTGAGACATTAAAAAAAAACTTTATATTAGATAGATATTATCTTTATGATAATTTGATTCCTTGTGCATTAGGGGATTTTGAATTATCAGTGAAACATTTAGATTCAGAAAAAACAACTAAAAGGCCTAATTAATGTATAACTAATGTGAATGCAGAATGAATTTAATAAAACTGCAGTGTATTCTTCTGATTTCCAAACACGCACACACTGTATTGACAGCCTTTTTCCAGGTGCTGAGCTGGTGTGAACGTTGGGACAGAACAAGTGTCACCTTACCGGTTGGAATGGAGGAGCCATGGATCTTGTCTGCCCATCCGGCAAAATATCGCAGCGTCTTTATTGTTCCCTGAAGATCCACAAAAAAGGAGGAGAGGAAAGGCTTGCCGCTGTCCAAAGACTCCAGGGTCTGAGGGGGAGGATGAAGAGATGAGGAAAGGAAATGAGGGAGGAGGACTATGATGAAAAATCACACTCAGGGATAAAACCCGACTCCCCCATGCTGCACTTAGGAATTATGCAAGTGGTAATACACACGTTATGCAGCCTCCTAGGGAGAAATGCAATACTTATATAGCCAGCACTGGATTTGCTATCAGATGTCAGCTGTGATTTCTTATTATACAGGGACTAATATAATATAAATGCCTAATTACAACCACGTGGATGTTAAAATTCTCTTCTACAGTGATTCACACTGATTTTATATGGTAGAATCCCAATGGTTTCATCCATTTAAGACCAAAACAGGTTTATTTAAGATGGCTGGAGCTCCATTGTACCGTACGGAAAGGTGGCACGCAAAGACCTTAATTTCTCGTTGCCCTAAAACAATGTGCAGACTGAAAGCCAGTGCAGATGATGTCTCCTGAGGAAGACAGATACATCATGCGATGGCTGCTGTGGCACAATGCCTCTCTTTCTGAAGTTGCACTTTGAGTTTTAGGTGGTTTGATCGTTAGCACCCAAAGGTCAAGCATCCCACCCCGCTGATGCTGCCGACCAGGGGTTTCAGATGCTTACAGAACAAATCAAAATTGTTAGGACAACAACAAGCTCCGAAGCCCCTGCCACGTTTACTCCAGCAGGGGCGCCGGACCGGCGGGCTCTCATTAGACACTTGCTTATTGTTGTGAGAGTCTTTGTGTGCTGCCGCCCCTCTTGGCCTGCTAAATTTCTAACTAACCGCTGCAACATGGAGCTACACTTTGTCCTGTTATGATCATTACCAGACTAAGTTATCTCTTTTAAACTTAGAAAGTATTAATGGCTGCTGATAAGCGATAAGGTTGTAACTACGCTTTAATATTATAGGTCTTAAAAAAACAATATATACTGCTTAAAAAAATAAAGGGAACACTAAAAGAACACATCCTAGATTTAAATGAATAAAATATTTATTTAAAAGATATATTCAGTTGAAAATCGTTATTTAGTAGATAGTGGAATGCATTGAGAACAAAATAACATTAAAATTATCAAAATGTAAATCAAAATTATTATCACATGGAGGTCTGGAATTACATTGTGTTGTTTAAGCGTTCCCTTTATTTTTTTGAGCAGTTTATATACTAATAATGATTATAATGCTTCAGGGATCATTTATAACAACTACTTTTTATATTTAATGTATAAGGGATTTTACAGAATTAAAACATGAATCATTATGTTTTCTTTGGGTGAGTAATGTTTTAAACTTCATTTGTAATAGTGTAATAGGACATGGAATGTGTTTAGTAATACTTAATTTGTCATGTAATGTTGTATTATGTAGAGTATATACCTAAATTCTTTATATGGGGTTTATTTAAAGCATTTATTTTATTTTAGGGTATTATTAGTATGGTATTAGTATTATTTATATTGCAGGTTTTAACAGGGCATTTTAATGACTTAGTTTTATGTATTTACCAGTGAAATACACGCGCTGTGTGAGACGTAAAAGTTGAAAGTCATTTTAGAATAAGTGATGGCTTTGGTGTATATCTATTTCAAATGAACATTTTATAGAATGAGGTATGGGGCAAATACAAATCTGAAATGAATATGTGGAATGAATATGGTGTGAATTGTGACTACGCTGTCCTTGCGCTTGCTTTCTTATAGGAATTTATCAGTAGGTTTTTCAAGGACGCGATGAGTAAATGATGGAGCTGAGATTCAGGTTTGTATGCACAGGCCAAGACCCCAATCCATCCGAGGTGTTGCGTTCGATGGTGATAGTGAACAAACAATCGAATGTAGGAAATGAATTCCATGAATATGGTATGGAATCACGGTGCCAAGTTTCAGTTTTGTAGGTACTCGGGAAGACTACAAAGTGACTCTGGCGGGGTCTTGTGTTGACTATATATACATATAGTCAGACTACAGGTGCACACTTACAGCAAGGTAGGTGCGATCACGCTCGACCAGATCAGCCAGTTTAGAGAGCAGCCTCCCTCTATCACACGAGTCCATCCTCCTCCAAACTGAACCCAGAGTGAAAGCCAAGCGAGCAGCCTGCACTGCCTTATCCACATCCGCCTGCAAGACAAAGAGAGGGCATACGCCAGAAAGTAAGAGTCAGTGAAGTGAGGGAGAAAGAGGGGAGCAGACAGATAGTTTAACACCGCACCATGACCATATCCTGTAATCAGGTGTTTGCGCTCTTATGGGACCGATTAAAACTATCCATTCCGGATGAGTCTCAATAGATCTAGCAGTTACAGGTTTTTCTCTTCTACTTTTTACAGGATTTTTCTGCCTTAAAACATCTGTTCCTTCCTAAAGTAATGCTTGAAAGTGTCTTTAGAATGTTCTATATTTTGCATAATGTGTCCTCAGATAAAAAGTAGATTAAATCAAACAAATGAGGCTTTGCCATTTATCAATTGAGAAAACAAATCCAGTATCACATATCTCTGGAAGGCAAAAGTATGTGAACTGCAGTTAACGAGTGATGCACATTAGCTTTGTTTCTACCATTCTAACATTCTTAGGTGGAACCACTCATGGTGAGCTTAGATCATTGTATTGCTCAATAATTGCTCAATTCATTGTTCCATCAACAATGGGAAGCCATGCTGACCCACATGACCAAAACCATTCTACTACCACCATAGTGTTTTAAAAATGGGACGAGGTGTTCATGCTGGAATGCAGTGTGTCCTTTCTCCAAACATAATGCCCCATCCTGTCACACCCATCCACGACACATTGTTCCAGTAACCTTCTGGCTTGTCCATGTGATCTTTCACAAACTGCAGACATACAGTAGTGGTCTGTCTGAGGAGCACAACACTGTTGATCAGTGTTGTCTTGATTTTGGCAATTAAAAAAAGATGTTTTGGTTTAGTTGCTTAGAAGTTACCTTCCTTTGTGACCACTATTACATGCCTCGGTAATAATAATCTGTCTGACTGGATTGCGCTCCGGTGGCAAACTCGATATTTGGAGTTTATATATTTCAAATTAACATGTTATTATAGAGTGAGGTTTAGGGCAATTAAAAATGTAAAATGAATATGTGGAATGAATATAGTGTAAGATGTGACTACGGTGTTCACACGTGTCACGCTTCCGCTATCACTTATGCCGCGCGAAGGAAGGTAGCTGAATAGTTTTATTAAAGCAATACACACTAAGAGAGGTATCTGACAGCAGGGTGAGAAAAACAAAGAAATGCACGGCGGACGGGGAGACAACGGACTAAATACGCAAAACACTCGGTCACGTGCACAAAACAAGCCAATAACAAAATAGAGTTATTTAACTAAAACGATGTACAAACACATAGCTAATGAACTAAATAAACAGGTGGCCTTGACACCACCTGTGACACCACGCTTGCTTTCATATGGAAATGTATTATTAGGTTTACCAAGGACATGATAAGGAATGACGGAGCCAAGTTTCAGCTTTGTAGGTACTCGTCAGGACCCCAATCCATCTAAGGTGTTGCACTCGATGGCAATAGTGAACGATCGAAGGTTGGAAAGCAAGAACCTTGGACATGTTTAGTTTTACCAATGACATTGTAGGTAACCACAGTGCCAAGCGTCTGCCTTGTAGGGACTCGAGAAGTGGGAGCATTAGTGATGAGTCAATACGGCCTCTGGTGTTTATAGATATAGATTAAGGGCTCATTTTTAATAGCTGAATATATTATCAGACACTGGTTTGTAAATTGAGGGTGGTATACTTTTGAAACCAAGAGACTCAGTTAACTGTGTAGGGGGTATTTGTATGTGTGCAAGACTAAAGTTAAATTAGTATTTATTTTGTTTGGTAGATTTTTCCTTAAACGTCTATGTTGATAGGACATACCTTATCAGCTTCTTGTACATCACAGATTTTTTCCCCTGTGGATGGGTTGAGGGTGGAGAACATTTTGCCGCTCAGTGAATCATGCCATTCATTATTAATGAAAATCTGTAGAGAGAGAAACAGCAAGTTTGATGAGTTTTGAACTTTAAACTAGAACAAGCTTAATTAATTTAATTGACTTTAACACACAAAAACACTCATACACATGCACCTAGATGCAAAAATCAACTTATGTACGAATACATTTTTTAAACTATATTAACATTCTAACATGTCACAAGATTAACTGTTGCTACAACAGATAATATTAAAATATGATAATGGTTTAATAATTATGGTTACTGTTTAGTAAAAATTTGCACCTTGTGACACTTTGCATATGTAAAGTATTTTCCTGAGAAGTCAAAGTTCAGCCGAACGATTGCAGCTCTCATTCTGCACATGCTTTAACAGAGGGACTCCGTAGATGTGTGTAGATGAATGTGTTTGGATGCATGCATTTTAGATCTGTCTCCTATTTAAAATGTTTTGGTATCATAAATAGATACAGCAAAAACAGTGCTGACAGAATGATGACTGACAGAAGTCTAGCATCAACAAAAAGTAGGCAAAGAGAAGTCTCATCCGTTCCAGAATGATGGAAATTGAAAGCAAAGAATGTATAAGAGTGTTAAAAACACTGCACTCTCAGATGATGTAAAAAGTGTCGAAAGCACCAGATTACACTACAATGTGCATTTGTATAGTGGAATAAATATGCAAACGATTAAACAAGGATGGGCTGCTCAATTATTAACATTTTACAAAATATCAGATTTTTAAACCAGTTTGCAAATAAAAGAATAAAAGGGGCTTAAAATAATAAAGATTATAATATTGGAAAGATTAAATTGTCGGGAATGTAATGTAAATGAATCCATGAAATTGGCTTCTAAGTAATAAAGCTATCCACCCATAATGTTTGTGTGTGCGGAGGGAAGAAGCTCTGGGAATCTGCACTGATGTTGGATTTGTCTCCAGGGAGTGATCCAGCCACCAGACAGAGTGAGCTGTAGGGGCCAGGGAACGATAAATCCCATACACACACACACACACACACACACACACACACACACACATATCTATTCACTCTCAGTGACTCTCACACACTGAACTAAATTCAAATGCTTACAGATTAACTCAAAAAAAAGACACAGAAACACATCTGCAGATTTTGATCAAATATAAAATATTGTGTGATGCTTGATGATGCATGTAAATGGTTACTTTTACAAAGTTAAATGTGTATATTTACTTGTTTTTATAACATGATCTAAAATTTCAAATCTGAAAACAATATGTGGAATGGATAAAGTGTGAGTTGTGACTACGGTGTCCATGCGCTTGCTTTCTAACGTGAATTTATTAGTAGGTTTTCCAAGGACACGATAAGGAATGACGGACCCGAGTTTCAGCTTTGAGGGTACTCGCCAAGACCCCAATCTGAGGAGAGCGAACAAAAAAATTGAATATATGAAAGGGAGAATCAGTTTTTTCAAGGACATTGTAGGGAATGAGGCACTTGAGGGGTCTTGCTTTCGATCGCGATATTAAACAAACCATCATGTTGGAAGGTGAGAAGTACTTAGATTTTCCAAGGATGTGATGGTGAATAACAATGCCAAATTTTAGCCTTGTATGTTCTCAGGAAGTGGGAGAATTGTCGTTTAGAGGTATAGATTGTGACACATCTGTGCCATAGATAAGTATGACAATGCTTTTGGTCACGTTGCCCATACCTACAGATGCACCATCAATCAATGATACATTCTTGGAAACCACATTCAGCACTTTTTAACTTTAAGCTGCATTCATCGAACTGGTCTTTTAAACATCCTTGCGTTCCAATATTCTGCATTTTCTTAGCAGAAGAAAAGGACAACTGTCCATTTTCCATGATGGCCCGTCCTCAGGTAGGTCTGCTGCCAGGCATGTGATGTCAGTGGTGTCAAGTGCATTCTGATTTTATAGCTGGACCAAATGTTTAATTCCAGCCTCACACTGTGTATACTAGTGACAGTTTTTCTGAGCCAACCAACTGGCTGGTTTTGTGAATTCTTAATTTTTTGGAAACAGTTTTCAGTTGCTGGCAGGCCAGCTGATGGATGAGGTGTTTGAGAACCATGCTTGGGCTCTGAGTCACTAACATATACATTTAAGAAGATCTTTAGTCCAAACAGCTTCCATAGTGTTTTTGTTACAGCTGCTCAGCGCCTGGTGGGTTCTCTTGCATGTTTGGTGGAATAAACTTTGGAGCTTAAGTACAGTTTAATTGGCAGTAGATGATAAAGAGCGAACCTTGTCTGAGGTATAAAGCGATAGCTCATTTGGATATGTTTTAAAACTCAAACACGGCACCTGACCCCCTTCATTCTCACTTTCTCTAAAGGTTTGGCATAAATTAATGAATCTCACTGCGTATCAGCCTGTACCACTCTGCAATAAGCTCCCTCCTTAGCACTGACAACAGGCAGATCCAACTGCTCTCCCTACATCTCTTTAATCGGATGCTCATTAAGTGCACTTCATAAAAATGTCACCGGCCTTGTTTTGTGTTGGAGAAACAGAAAGCCCTACGGAGCACAGAATTAGTTTTGGAATTTATAGGGGTCGCTCTGGTGGAAGACTCTAAATCAGTCAAGAGGGGAAGAATGCGGCACGTAGCCCCATGCTAACAGCACCTCCGACCAGCGCGGAGGCCCGAGCCGCCATCTAAATCACGGCTAGAAAGGCCCAAGCCTAGGATCCCATTTGGCTCAGACTTCCCCAAGCTCGGGGGCACTCCCACTTTTGTCTCGTCCCATTGAGAGAGTTGATTAAGGGCGACAAGGCTGTACCGTAAATCAACTCTCAAGGTTTCGTTAACGTCCACTTTCGCTTCAAAAAAGAAAAGGGCTGAGGGAACAAGTGCAAAAGTGCACAATTTCAGATCGATCAATGCTTTACTTTTCTTTACCGCATCAGGGAGGCGACGCAGGAGATCAGAAAGCCGTTCCCAAAGCGGAGTGGCACAATCTTATTGGTAGTCTAAAAGCCTTAAATGGGATGCACAGTATTCACAGTAGCTAACAGAATCTCAACGTCAAATTAACTGCAGCATTTTATTTTTCCTAAAAGCACCACTAATCACATTTTAGTCATATTTTAAGTCTTAAAATACTTATTTTTATATAGACAAAACAACTTTACTGCACAACTCATGATAGAGTATTTGTAATTAAACTTATCTCAGCGTTTATAGGTTCCAAATCAAAGCGTTATAGAATTCAGCACGTAATTTAATCCATAAAAGTTGATTATTTATGAAATAACACCAATTTATGGCTTCCACCAAAGAAACTGTTGATTATCCACATCATCCATACAAGGCTTGAGCAATATATATTTAATTTCTCCCACTGTGTAGCTTAAGAATTTTTATTTTATTGTAAAATAAACATTTAAATAAGTTCCAATCACTGTTAGTCAGTTGTATTAGTCAGCAGTCAGCATGTTTACCCAGCATATTGTCTTAGTTCTGCACCTTACCAGTGTAGGCATACAGTGCATTTTGAGTGCTTACAGTAAAGTGCCTGGATATTTGGATGTTCAACTTTTACTTTTCACCGCATCGGGTCAAACATGACTGCCAAAACAAAATCTTGTTGTTGGCAGCATGGCAAAGTAAAACTTTTGACGCTGTGGATTACCAAGCAAGTTGGCTGATGGGAAAAGTGGTCAGCGCGGACATGTCAGGCATCTGCAAGCATTTTAAAAGCCGCAATTTTCTGCCAATCTCTGGCTTCTGACAGTCCTTGTTTGCGGCGGTAATGCGGTGATGAGACGCACCTATTATAAACAGATTTTGGGAGTGGGGCTAACAGCACGCAATGTGTGTGTGCAATGCTCTGCTTCTACTTAACACACATATCTTGATCAAGTGCGTTACTTAACATAAGAAAAGCGAAATCCTATGGGACCCGGATGAGAACGGAGGCAGGAGGAATGGCCGGATGACCCTGGCAGCCTAAGTAAAGCCGAACCACTGGCGTTCTCCTGAGGTTTGGCCCGACCGCGGGGGCAGAGGATGCCAAGTCTTGCGACGTGGCCAGCACATCTGTTTGGCCCACAGCACGTTCTCATGGCTCGCACAGATGAGGAACATTTAATGGCACACTCTCACTTATTTCAGGGAAAGCAAGTGAAACATATATGTGGTTATGCACAACAGGCCAAAATTCCAGAGGCCGTCGGATCTTATGCAGGGCACCTGCAGCTCCAGGCTCCGTTTACACAGGAAGTTTCATATCCTTTCCAATCAGAGCAGCTCTCCTCTTACTGGATAGGTTGGAAGATACCGATAATTGTTAGCATTAAGTGCAGCAAAGACAGAATAAGAAATTAGGTTATTTTAAGTCTAAATGCAGAGCCTCGGTCTGATTTTTAAGCTGGCTGGCCTGGTTCGTCTTCTGTGTGGAGTTTGCATGTTCTATCTATGTCTTTTCTTATCAGTTTAATTCAATTTAATTTAATATATATGATGATTTTAGCAGATCAGATGTACATAAATCCAGGACACACCATATTACATCAAGAAATTCCTAACCAACAGACCAGGAGTACAGTTCATAAGCAAAAACATGCTGCTAGCAAACAGATATCATTTAATCAGAACCAGGTGTAAATACAGCTGAAAACAAAAGCATGTTCACTCACAGGTCACTTAATTAGATTCACCTCTGTGTTTCTACTCTAATAATCCATTATATATGCTCAAATTACTGTCTAAATAAACTTTGTAGTTCTACAATTACATTCTGTTGTCCATCTGTTTGTCTACATAGTTTGGTTTTCAACTTTACTCTCAACACTCACTGTAGCCCACCACAGATCAGGTATAAGTTGGGTGGTGAATGATTCCTAGCACTGCAGTGGCAGTGCATTAGACTGTTGTCATGGATGACTTAGACACAGTAGTACTGCTTGAATTTTTAAACCACTCAGTAAGATTTAGTAAGATTCAAAATTAAAATTTTATAAAATTTTATTTAATAAAATTAAAAATAAAATAATAAAACCGCATGTTTACACTTATTCCTTGTAATAAATGTAGTGAATGTTTGTGCAATGGACTGGCAGCATGTTTCTCTGCCTTTAGAAAATTTTGCCTTTAGAGATCTGGAATAGTCTTCATAACAATAAAATAACTTTTTTGGATAAGAAAATTAATTTTCTAAAGAAATCTTTAGCATTCAGGGGTCAGGATGGTAAAAGTTGTTTGGTTCCATAGTGATTATTGATCAATAATAATACAATTCAGTGCCAGATTGACCTTGATTAAAAAAATAAATTTACAGTAACACTATCAATTGTAATTCACTAATTACAAAGTAATTCCCTGGAGACCAGGCAACATTGGAAATTAGGGTAAAAATGAACGCAATACAGTGTAAGCAAGGGAGAGAGGTTCAGGGTTATGCCTCGCATTTACAAACTACCTTCTAAATTTGGATCACAATCAGAATACTTGAATCAGAAATTGCAGATGTTTCAGTTGCTCAGATTGCATAATAACAAATATTATATATATATAATATAATTATATTATATATATAAAAGAATAAAGTAAAAGTTTCTTAAGAACAAAAACACTCAAATTGCACATGCAATGGTGACATATATTGCACAATTGTCACCACTGCATTTGCCACTTTACTTTAAGAGTGGTTTTATTGTTAAGCAACTCAATATTGAAACTACATATGGATATACCTTACTCTGTATTGGGTAACAAACCTTTTCCTTAGTTTAATTAACTGTTCCTTTACCTTTAATGCCTAATTTTCCTGAAACTAACGGCCATGGTTTAAAATGCCATCAAATTTAATTTAGTCCCAATGCAGTAAATCCATATTTTGAATACAAGGTTTCTGTAACTTGGGATTTTTTGAAGAAAACCATTATTTTAAATAGTAAAAATGTAAAGAATTACTAAATGAACCTCATTAGTTAGCACAAGAATACACTGTACATGCAATAATTCAAGGATTCATTATGGAGGTTTCTAAGAAGTATGTTATTACTTGACAAAAAAAGGATAGAAAGATGAGGGCAAACACCATGAGACTGTCAAAAGATGACGCACGAACAAATACATCTTCGAGGGTATGTTTACCCACTCGGAGTGCAAGAAATAAAAAAGTGGCCAAAGACAATAAAAGGAAAAAGGAAGAAGAGAGGGACCGAGGGATAAATTAAGCAAGAGGGAGAGGTGAGAGGGAACCCAAGAGACGGGCAAAGAGAGTTCTCACTGCGCTGCTCATCATAAATCAGCGGCCTCTACGCGTACCCTCTACCTCTGCTCCGTTTGATGTGAGTCTCAGAGAAAGATGTCGCGTTTTGAAGTGAAAAACACCAGAAGTGGGGGTCAGGCTCTCGCGAGCCAGGGCCACTGACCCTCCCAGTCAGACACAGCCATATATTACAGCAAGCCGGACAGCACCCAGAGCAGGAGAGCCTCAAACACCCCCAGCTGCACTAGCTCACCCACTGACGGATTGATGGAGTCTACCTCATTCACACAAGCTGTCCCCAGATTAGCTTACACAAGCTCTCGCACTGCCTGGATGCTTAAACCCTTAACGGATGACACGGCGGGTGAGAAATCCAAGCTTGAACACAGGAGGGCCGCTTGGTTTTATAAGAGCCTAATGCAGACGTTGTGGGAAAAAGAGAGTGTCTGTGATGAAGAACAACTGAAGGCTGTCAGAATGTGTAACAGCAATACACTCCTACATGCAGCCATGTCTGCCATGTTCAGGATGTAACTAAAAGATAACCAGAGACGCTTCCTCAAAAGAAATATATCCCAGTATGGACCAAAGAAAGAACAACTTGTTATAATCCTTTGAAAGAGTTTTTTTCTCTCTTTTGGTAAACAACTAAAACTTTTGGCTCCTGGAACTAAGAAATCCTCCATTATAACAGTTTAGTGTAAACAGTCTCCTTTGCTTTCTTGAAACAAAGCCATATGTGGAAATGATTGTGTAATCTCTAAAAATGCTACAGATGAGGTACACTATGTGGACAAAAATACTGGGACGCCTACAGCAGCTTAAAGGTCTTAGCAGCTGGTTCCACATTGCCAGTCATAACAGCACCCACTATTTCTACAAGGTTCTGGAGCATGTCTTTGTACATTTTTGCCTTTTCATTTAGGGGAGCATTTGCGAGGTCTGGCACTGATGATGGATAGGAGGCTCAGCTCACAATCTCCAGTCTGCTTCATTACAATAGTGTTAGATGGAGGTTGTGGTTAAGGCTCTCAAACTAACATAACCATGCCTTTAAATACTTATAAGCTTGAACTTCAAACAAAAAAACAACAGTTGTTTATGATTATGGGATGTCCTTTAAAACATTGTCCAAAGATGTTTACCGTAGTATAATTTTGTTAAACACTTTGAGATTTAGGGCAGTAGTAGGCTTGTGACTAAGGAATTAGACCTGCGACCTGAAGGTCCCCGGTTTGATTCCTGGTCCCATCAAGTACTATGACTGACGTTCCCTTAAGCAATGCACCTAACCCCTATTGCTCCCTGGGCGCTCATGGCTGCCCACCGCTCCGGGCACGTGTGCTCACTGTGTGTGTGTGTGTGTGTGTGTGTGTGTGTGTGTGTGTGTGTGTGTGTGTGTGTGTGTGTGTGTGTGTGTG
>JAOUQT010000033.1:8656866-8667254 GCA_025769995.1 Xyliphius kryptos
TTGCAAACTGGGACGGCCTGGAAATTGTTTTTAGTTGACGGCAGCTGCTCTGACGAATGAGGTGTTATAAAAACACGTTCTGGCTCCGAGTTGCAAACATATACATTTACTCACTTAGGCAGAGGAAGATCTTTTGGTTCAAACATACTGTATCTGGTGCCAAGTTCAAGTGTCCTGATGTCCTGGGCTTTGTTAGCCCGTTGGTGTGTTTACCAGCATAAACGTTCAGGTTTAAGTACAAGTTAATTGGCTGTAAATCGTATCCAGTGTTTATATTTTAAGAAGTATAAATTCTTAGTTCATATAGAGAAGCTTCAATGCTTTCAGTGTGACTCCCTTTTTTCTCTCCAAAAGTTGGCCTGACTTCAAGGAAGAAACCTAGGGCATGAATAACTCACACACAAATGTTGTAAGTTTTCAGTATCAGCCTGTACCACTCTGTAATTCCCTTTCAATGAATCTACATTAAACTCCCTCTTCTGCTCTGACAGCACACAGATCCTTCCTCTCTCTCGCTCCCCTTATATCACCTTTAATCAGACACTCATTAAGATCACTTCATAAAAGTGTCAGTGGCCTCGATGTGCGGTACAAAAACAGAAAGACCTATAGAGACCAGAATTAGTTTTTTTAATTTATAGGGGGTCGCTCGTTTGGAACGCCCTAAATCAGACAAGAGGGAAAGAATGCATCGCATTGCCCCACGCTAACGGCACCTCCGACCAGCACAGAGGGCCGAGCCGCCATCTAAATCACGGCTAAAAAAGCGTAAGCGTCGGAGGCCATTTGGCCCAGACTTCCCTGAGCTCAAGGGGCGCTCCCACTTTTGTCTCGTCCTATTGAGAGGGTTGATTAAGGGCGACAGGGCTGCACCGTAAATCAACACTCGAGGTTTCGCTAAACTGCACTTTTGCTTCGGCAAAAAAGAAAAGCCTTAGAGCGCAAGTGCAAAGGTGCAAAATTTCAGATCGATCAACGTTTTACTTTTCTTTGCAGTGCTCCCAGAGACGTCAGAGAGGCGACATGGGAGATCAAAACACTATTCTCAGGGATGAATAGTGAAGACATTATTGGTAGTCTAAGATCTGCAACTTTTGTCTTTAGACAGCAGAGCAATGTGAGAATAGCAGGAAAAAGAACTATCTAAAATAGCTGAGATAAAATAAATTATAGCAAGGAAGTTTTCTCATCATTTAGTATGCATGGTCAGATGTACAAATGGGACTCTGTTATGTCACCACCTAGCACGTTAGCTGGGCCTGATGGGAAAACTGGACAGTGAGGACACACTGGGTCTGCGTGCACCGTTACAGACCAGCTGCAAGCATTTAGAAAGTTCTGTGCTTTTCTCTTAAGACTGCCAATATCAGAATTCTGACAGTGCTTGTTTGCAGCACTAACACAGTGATGAGCTGCACCTATTATAAACAGATTTTGGGAGTGGGAGTTACAGCACGCAATGTGTGCAACACTCTGCTTCTACTTAATGTTGGGGTTCAGATCGAGTCTATTACTTCACACAGGATGAGGGAGTTCCTCTGGACACTGGAGCCGGAGTGGAAGTAGAAAATTGAGACCCTAGCAGACACAGTAACACTGATCCGCTCACTCTCTCGAGGCTTAGCTGGGCCGTGGGGGCAGAGGATGCCAAAGCTCATGATGTAGCCAGTTCAACATCTGTTTGGCCCCCAGCACCTTTTCATACGTAGCTCACACAGATGAGGAATATTTAATTTAATTCATTTCTGGGCCTTTTCTTTTAGAACAGAAGAGTGACATTTTTAACAATAAAATTCATATGTGATATACAACAGGCCAAAATTCTAGAGGCAGTTGGATCTTAGCAGGGCACCTGCAGCTGCGGGCTCAGTCCACACAGGAAGTTTCATATCCGTTCCAATCAGGCAGATTTCTCATTCTGGACACATTTCAAGATACTGAGAATTGTTAGCATTATGGATAATACATATTTTTACAAAGTTTGCACTTCATTTTTCTTTTTCTGTCTCACATTCACACTGTTCACAAACTCACATTCTATCCCTCATTTCTGTTTCTCTCTCTCCCACTGTGGTGTGTCATGGTGCGGCTTTATTTAAACTACAATACTCTATGCTGTTCATTGTCTCTTAACAGTAGATGCTTTTCCTTTGGAGAGCCTGATACTGATTTCTGCTCCAGGCTGCAATTACAGGAATGAACCAGGAATCCTTGAGCTGATGAATATTACTAGTATGGCAGGCTACAGGTATAAATATAGGAAAAGGAGAAATTTTAGGATCATTTAAAGGGCGTTTATGCAGAGAACAGCAAGGAAATAAGTTTGATATACCAGCAAATATTCCAGCAATAAGAGACGTTAAAGTGTCAGATGGATATTAATCCTCCCAGGTAAAGTCAGGTACAAGATTCGGTGCAGTATTCTAGTGCAGGATCAGCAACAGCTGATTGAAATTGGAGGACAAGGGCAAACATGTGGAAGAAAGGGATTATTCCAAATGTGTTGCAAAGATCACGGGGTATACTTAACCTGAAAAATATTTTTTCGCGTGGTTGCACAGAAAAATAGCTGATTTATTTTTTTTTTTTTTCAACTGTTTTTGTTGTTATTGTCATAAGATGAGCTGGGTTAGACAGTAGCACCAGTTGCAAAAGCAGGCAGAACATGTAGCAGGTAGACATTTTGGGAATGTTAAGGACATTGTAAATTATGGAACTGAGATCAGAGGGGAGTGGGTCTGGGATGCCAGATGTCACAGCTGAGCCTCTGGGAGGTGTTGTGGGCCTAAGTCAGTGAAACACTGATAAAGGGATGTGCATGCCTGATGACCCCAGTGAGGAGCTCATAAGTTGTCAGTCAAGATGCTTTCTGTGTGAAACCCAAATTGTTAGGTGCAGGATTTAACACATCATCCTGTATTAGTTATCTACAGCCTTTTCGCTATCAGTAACCAGCAAATTAGATAATTTCTGTAGTGTTTCCAAAAACGTAGAAAGTGAAAAATAGACTAATGACTTCTATTTAGATAATTTACGCTCTCTCTCACACACACATATCAATAATCCGCTGGAATAAATATGGTAAAGCTAATTTTGTGGTTTTAGATATATAGATTATTATACAGAATAGCTTATATCTTGTTAGATCAGATGATGATGGAGTAGACAGACAAAGCTCGTGGAATAGACAGATGTAGATTAATTAATTATTTTAATGCAAAAATAATATGCTTTTCAATTGCCCTGTATTAATTAATTACATTCTCTGAAGTTTATGATTTTTGTAAAATGTAGAGATGAGGATAAACAATATGATCGTACATGGACAAATAGACATTATCAAAGCATGTTTACCCGCAGAATGAATAAATAATATAGAAAAGGCCAAGGAAAATAAAATGGAGAGGTAAGAACGTAGAGATTAAGCAAGAGAGAGAAATGAGTGGGAGCCCAGGAGACCAATAGGGAGAGTTCTCACTGCGCTGCTTATAATAAATCAGCTGCCTCTGCCTGTATCCTCTACCTCGGCCGCTGTTTGATGTGGATCTTAGGGAGATATAGTGCGTTTTGAAGTGAAAAACTCCAGAAGTGGGGGGCAGGCTCTCACAAGCTAGGGCCACTGACCCTCCCAGTCAGACACAACCATATATTACAGCCTGCTGGACAGCACCCAGAGCAGGGGAGCCCCAAACACCCCCAGCTGCTTTAGCTCACCCAGTGACGGATTGATAGGGCCTACCTCATTCACACAATCTGTCCCCCAGATTAGTTTACAAAACCTCTCATTCCAGTCAGACGCTTAAACCCTTAACTGCTGACACATAGGGCAAGAAATTCAAGAGTGAATGCTATAGGGCTGCAGTATTTTTTAAACGGCTAATGCAGGGTGGGAAAAATGAAGGTAAAAAGGAACCACAGAGTGTGTCATGCTATCAGTATGTGTAACACAATATTTAGAACATCTCACTGGGCCAGATATTGAAGACTCTACAAAGGTACGAGGTTATTAAAGGTAAAGGCCCTGCTTTAATAAGTCTAAATATATTTAAACTTCTAGGTTTAATATTAACCCTCTTCTCCTACATTAATTCCTTGCCTTCATGAGTTAATAACATACACTTCAACCTCCTTATCACTATAAAAATGTGAACTACACTGTTACACAATGTTAAATATTAACTCAGAGAATGCCAAAAGTAAAAAATGCATATGCTTAAATATTTTAGTGCATATAAATGTTTGCATGTGGAGAATTTGCATAATATATGCATCATCAATGCCGTAATGCTGTATTGACTATTCTAAAAGTATATACATATATATATAGAGTTTATTTCTTAGCTCTGCCTGGACCAAACTGTAAACACATTTGTAATAGTTTAGCCAAAGACAGATGTCCACTTAACTTCAGTCTATAAACAGGGAGAATATCATGAAGACATGTGAATGTGACAACATGGTACTTCTCTGTCCTCTTGTACTTACACTGATATACTGATAAAGACAAGTTTGTGGTGTCTAGGCAATATATTTTTGTGAACTAGGAGAAAGGGATAGACATTTATAAATATGTTCATTTATTATTTGTTATTTTAGTAATGAGCTAATATTTGGATAAAGACTATTGGTTACTCTTTCAAATTGACTAAGAGTATATAAATTACCACATCACACCCTTTGAGGGTTAATTTAAATCATTTAACAAGTCAACTTCAGAACCAGAATTGAGTCGGTACATCCTCATCCTGATCACTGGGGGACAGAAATTCTGCTCACTCCCTCTTACATGAAAATGTCCTGAACCCTCAATTATCAATACCCTTGTCTCTATACAACCTTTCTTTCATTGTGAGAGCTGCAAATAGAGAAAACATCAATAATTCCCCTTTCCAAGGAGGCTAATTTACAGCTTCCTCTGAGGTTCAATCAGACCAGCGGGCCAAAGCGCAAACAGAGCACACCTTCAGCAGAGCTAGAAGTCTATCGCATTATCTGCATCACTGAGGGAGGTTATGCACATACGCAGAACTGCAGAGACTCCCAAATACAAAAGAGATTAAAAGCTAGAATTTCATCACTACATGACTGTGGTATGTAAAATTCTATCCAAACAGGCAATCAGTCCAGAAGGCTGATAAATAAAATCTTTCTATCTAATCTCAAGTCCACATGTACACACACCCTGAAGTGCTAGGACAGGGAGTGAAAACATTGTCAGGGAATAAACATCAGCGTGTGTCCCTGCCTCACCTTTACTCTGGCTGAAAAGGTGATATAAGGACAGGAGAGACATTCAAGTAGGGTGTTAAAAAACCTTTCTTAAGCCAGATTGGAAAGGAAATCTGTCGCCAAGATGGCTGTGATGAGCTGTTGTAAATTTTCACCAAAAATAAAACTAAAAAACTAACAAAATCAACCATGTTCTGGATTAATAACAATTATATTGTACATTTGTATAAAACTAATCAAAATAAAATACTACAAAAGACATATGTTTAATTTAATTAAGGTAAAAATTGGACTGGTTGAAGGGAAAAGCCAAAAAAGTTCTTCTTTTTTATTAGAACTTATTGTAACTTTTTACAAAGCAGCAATAAAGAAAAAATATTACTAGGTCAAATCAAGACAAGTCAAGTGGTTATTACTGTCATTTCAGCCACATACAGAGTGTACAGTACATAGTTAATTGAGACAGTGTTCTCTCTGGACCAGATGCTACATAAAATAACATTCTGGACAAAATTACATAAAGAAAGCCAAAAAACTCCATACCTCGTACCTCTTTTCTTCTGTCATGTGAACACAGATTTAATAACACGTTTAACAACTTCCCTGTTGTTTATCCACTTATTTATACATTTCATATATTATCTTTGTGGGCACACAATGTAGAAGACGACTAGTAGTGCTAATAAGAGACTTCTTTTTGTCAATCTCGCTGGAAATACACTAGAAGAGCAGAGTTTTGAAGTATGTTAAAAAGGCTCCAGGCCAATGTAATTTTTAACAAAAACAATAATCAGGTAAAATTGTAAGTTCAAGATATTTGTGATGTATTTACATATCTATAGAGCAGGAATTTCATTTAATTTCTTTGTAAATGTCATAAAAATGTATATGTAGAAGCAAAATTGAATCCGATGTTAGAAGTAAATAATGCCACTATAGAATCACATTAACATATTTTCAGAATATGAATATTGACATATTTATATACTGTGTTTCTTTTGTCTCCAATACCTTGATAAAATATGTCAGACTGAAAGAATTTTTAAATTGATGTGCCAAAAAAATTGGCAGGTTAAACATTATTTTGTTTTGTACATAAAGGTAAAATTAGAACTATTAAGAAATGGTCAAAATAGCCAACAACCTCAGGGGTTCGAAAATAAGCGTCAATTTATATTTTTGTACTTACCTTATATCACACAATACAGTGAATGACATAGAAATAGATCAGGAAGTCAGAAAGACAGGTTTAGGAAGATTTTCACTGTTGGGTTAAAATGAGTAAATGGCAGAACACTTTGTATCACACCTTAGAATAAGCCCTAGAATCTATCTAATATATATAGATAAATAAACAGTATACTTTAATAGCGTTCTGGTGAAGAATTTATCTTTTTTTTTTTACAAATTTAGGCCAAAAGTAGCTATGGGAAAAGAAGCCATAATAGGCTGTGTAAAAAATGCTCATCTAAGTAGAAGCCATAAATCAGATGTGCTACCCCTCTACAAACGACACATAGTAGATAATTCAAATTCCTAAGGGTTCATCCACCAAGCCATACTCATCCCAAAGCTCACACTCCCTTGCATCTGAATACACTCTGATTACACATGAGGATATGCAAGTGTGTGTCTGTGTATGTAAGTGTGTGTAGATGTGCAGATAAATTCATAGGGAAGTCTCTAGATATCCCATGAAGCCCTTGACCATATAACTTTTAAACCCAGAAGACTTTGTTCCTACTATAATGTGTGCCAATAAATACCTGTAGTACCATCATATAACAATAAAGTAATTCCCTTTAAATCAATAGCGACATGAAATACATTCTGCATGAGCTTATACATGAGGTTTTATTACTAATAAAATGAATTTAAAAAGCCGTTCATCTTGCATAAGCATGTTTACCCTCTATTGCATGGTGTTGCCGTAAGCCAACAAATACCTTGTCTGTGTTTAACTAAAATAGGAAAGGAAATCATACATTATTTATTTGTGTCTTATTACAGGTCTCTTTCACTATCTTATTATAATGGCATTTTTATTATACCATGCCTTAGACTTTTGTTTAAATACTGGGTTATAGGTATCGGAGAATAAGATTGATTTTGTGTATTTCTTTAACGTTTTAATGTCAGTTGATAATAAATTACATACTCCTTTTTTTTTAATTTTCAAATATTTTAGTTTGTTAAGAAATATATCATATTTTTTCATCATTGTTAAATAATAATTGGTAAAATAGATGGTTAATGAACAGAACTGTATTTAATAGTATTGAGAAATCAGAGCATCACTTTCTAACTCTAAACCTTAGCTTTAAAGTGTTCCCATTTTCTGCCTTACAAGACCTGCATGAAACACATCAACATCCTGCAGGCTCATTGATAATGCAGTAATATTTCTACACACACGTTCTTCTTACACATGAATAGTACAGTATTAGTATTAGTTTTAAATCTGCTGTAGTGTGGAAACACTTGCAGAAAAGAACGCAGATAAAAGCGTTGTCTTCCCTACAGTTCATCCAAACTGGAGAAATACACCTGGTCATTTTGTGGATACTTTGTGGGGTATTTTTGATATGGAAAAGGTTGAACAACAAAATATACAATAGGCCTAACCGAATTAAAGCGTGAGAGTGCTGACAAATGCGGGGGAAATGAGCGCATGGTAAACATTAAACACAATGCACTTAATCTTGTGAATAAATACAGTCGGGTTTCCTGGTTTACGCACTGCCACGCTATTAGAGCGTAATAAAAAGTCATAAGGGGGAATGGTTCCTAAATTTTTACCAGCTTACTTAAAATCTAATAATGATAAAGAATGTGTATTGCGCCTGTATCCAAACAGTGTCCGAAGCCTAAGCTCAAAAAGCACTGCACTTAAACATCTGTTCTGAAGCTGTTTTTACCCACCTTGGTGTACTTGATCTCCGGGTTGGGCACGGGTGAAGGCATTAGCTGCAGAGATGCCATGAGCGCAGCGGGGTCCGTCTTCAGCCCGCCGGGGAGCTGCACTGCGCTGGAGGTCATACTGTAGCCCGAGCGCTGTCTCTCTCTAAGTTTCGAGGAAAATTTAAGACTTTGGACTCCCTCCGGTGTTTATAATCAGGTGTCGGCATCGGGTCCATATTTTTATTGGGCCGTGAATACATGGCCCGTCCCCCTGATATTATTTAAATCCGATATTTACATAAACCTACGCTTTCTCTCTAACAGATACCACCCACTTTCAGTGATGGGAGAGACGCGAAAGTATCGGATCTTCCTATATGACTCTTGCTGCGAATCGAGCAAACTCGAAAAATAATTGCAAAGTCGTTTAATGTAATATTAGTAACTGAATATTATTTGCAATAAAACGACACAGTAAATACGCGTCATATAAATAACTCAACTGTTAAAGGTAGAGTTGGGAAAGTAAAACGAGTCATTGAAGTGAGTCGAATCAGTGAATGATCAGTTGTTAATAACAAGCGTCTATTCTAAATAGACATAGCAGCGTTTCGGAATGGATTTGGACTATAAACGTGGGATTATGCTTTCAAGTTATTTTGCTGTGATGAGTCTATCTTAGATGCGAATCGATTTATTTGCTTAAAAGTCAAAAATAAATAATTAATCGAATACTATACTTATTATTCTATTCCAAAACCCGGGTTTATGTAAATATGTTTAACGTGGCTGTGTTTATTCTTTCATTTTCTACGGAAGTTAGTTATTATTTGCTTATTATTAAACTAATGCCTAAAAGGTGTCTCATATCCATAGCTGTACGTTACAGTTTTATCTCTTTGCTTTAATTTTTGTAGGTAGTAGAAATGTAAAAATAAATAATAAATAGGCACATCAGATTTTATTGCAATCGTCGAGGTTAGCTATTTTATATGTAATCTCTTGTAAGCTAATTGTTACAGTGGTTAGCTTAATTGACTGGCACACAGTTCATTTGCGTGAAACTGGACTTGTATAAACACCGCGTGTGTGTGTGTGTGTGTTAGATAAACATTTGGGTTTTTTGTTAAGTTTGTGAACTTGGTTGCAATGTCTGCTTCCTATAAGTTCCTCCATCACACATGAACATGAAAAGAGACCGTTTGCCTCACAATTTAAAACCACTTCAGCACGCAGAGAGAGAAAGAGGGAGAAAGAGAGAGGGAAGAAGAAGAAATCAGGATGTTGTCCATTTCTCCATATCAAGCGATCACACCTTCCTCTGGCTTCTCTGTCCTGAGCTGAATTGTCGCCTCCCGCCGCGACAACGCCTTCCTCAACCCCAATACACACCACTGCGCATCTAAACCCTATCTTTAACACCACTAACATCAATAACCCGACTTTAACACGCGTAATATCTACAATCTGCCTTTTAACACCCGCAACATCTAGGATCTGCATTTCAACACCTGCAACGTGCGCGTTGCGGGGATTAAACCACAAACACATTCACACCTCCAACAGCAGCACCGACAGCATCCACCCCGAACATGTGCGCATGGGCCAGGAAGACGTCCGAGATGTAGTAAATAAATAACAAACAAATAATCGACTTCACACTTTCGCTCCAAAGTTAAACAGTTGGTGCAATAAAGAAAGCAGTAAAAATCTGCGCTATAAACTCTTGTTTTTTTTTCTCTCATTACGGAGTTAAATATTTGAGGCGTCAGTTTTATTTTACATTAAAGTTTTCACTGTTATTTTAAATAAAAAAAATATGGCGTTGGTTTCAGAATTAAAATTGCAATGAATGAACCCTTGTCAGCTACCTCTACAATATGTACTGTATTATATTCATTTATATATACACAGGGGTTAGACAATGAAACTGAAACACCTTGTGGTTTTAGACCACAACAATTTATTAGTATGGTGTAGGGCCTCCTTTTGCGACCAATACAGCGTCAATGACACATACAAGTCTTGCACAGTGGTCAGAGGGATTTAAAGCCATTTATCTTGCAGGATAGTGGCCAGGTCACTATGTGATGCTGGTGGAGGACTTCCTTACTTGCTCCTCCAAAACACTCCAAAGTGGCTCTTGATACATCACAAAGACTTGCTGTCTTGGTCACAGAAGCGCCAGCAAGACGTGCACCAACAATTTGTCCTCTTTTGAACTCTGGTATGTCACCCATAATGTTGTGTGCATTGCA
>JAOUQT010000033.1:8713151-8724489 GCA_025769995.1 Xyliphius kryptos
ATTACTACAGCAATGCTGTGTGGCATGAAGTTGATCAGTCTGTGGCACTGCTCAGGTGTTATGAGAGCCAAGGTTGCTCTGATAGTCTTTAGCTGTTCTGCATTGTTGGGTCTGGCATATTGCATCTTCTTCATAGAACCCCATAGATTTTCTATAGTGTTAAGGTCAGGTGAGTTTGTTGGATAATTAAGAACAGGGATACCATGGTCCTTAAACTAGGTACCAGGCTTTGGCACTGTGTACAGTTGGAGAACCACCAAGAACAGACATAGGTTTTAGCTGTCACATTCCTTGTGTCAAGCCACACTTGAACAAAAGAACGTGTCCAAAGCATCTAAAGACAAAAGGGACTGGACTGCTACTAAATGGTCCAAAGTTAAATTCTCTGATAAAAGTGAATTTTGCATTTTCTTTGAAAGTCTGGAGGAGGAGAGAAGAGGCACAGAATCCATGGCACTTGAGGTCTGGTTTAAAATTTCTAGTCAGTGATGGTTTGGGGATCCATGTCATCTGCTGGTGTTGGTACAGTGTGTTTTCTGAGGTCAAGGTCATCTCAATTTGGGAGATGCTGATTTCATTTTCCAACAGAATTTGGTACCTGCACATAGTGCCAAAGCTACAAGTACATGGTTTAAGGACCATAGTATCCCTGTTTTTAATTTTCCAGCAAACACCTGACCCTAACACTATAGAAAATCTATGGGATACTGTCAAGAATATGTGATATGCCAGACCCAACAATGCAGAACAGCCGAAGGCCATTATCGGAGCAATCTTGGCTCTCACACACACACACACTACTTTTTACAGCTACACCTCAAAAATAAAAAGATAAGATAATAATTATAAGCAAGACAGAAAAATGTATAAACAGTCTGAGATTAAATACGGTACAATAAAAAAATAATCTAAATAACTGAACTAAAAAGTGCAAATAGATATTCTGGTTAAAGTGTTGTGTGCAGTGTAATGTATAGTCCTATATTTTGTCCTGAGGAGTTGTTTTGGCAAGTGGTGAGGTGTTTTTCAATGAGATCGCTGTTGGGAGGAATGATTTCCTGTACCGTTCCTAGTTGCACCGGAACAACCTCAAAGCCATCCAGAGAGCAACCCAGGACTGAACCGGCCTTCCTGATCAGTTTGTTGAGCTTGGCTATGTCTCCTCTCCTGATGCTGCCTCCCCAGCATACTGCAGCAAAGAACAGGGCACTTGCAACAACAGACTGGTAGAAGATTTCCTGCATCTTGCTGCACACGTTAAAGGACCTGAGCTTCCTTAGAAAGTAGAGTCTACTCATCCCCTTCTTGTACACTTTGCCTTCCAGTCCAGCTTGATATCCAGGAGTACACCCAGGTATTTGTAGGTGTCCACTAGCTCCACATCCTGACCCTTGATGTTGATGGGCCTGGTTCTTGTCGTCCTCCTCCTGAAGTCCACCAAGAATTAAGAATTAAAAGAAACGCTTGGAATATATCAGTAGGTGTTTAACGAATGTGTATAACATACAAGTTTCACTTTTGATTGGAATTAGGAAAATAAATCAATTTTCTTTTTTAATATTCTAATTTTATGACCAGCACCTGTAGTTGACTGAAGTGTCCAGAAAATGTGCCCATACAGTGACTCTTCAGTTATATAAAGGCTGGACTATATAAATGTTCCTTTGCATTAAAATAGTTTACATATATAGTATATGACCAAAATGTGCAAGTTATTCCAACATGATTTGTGAAAGTTGATGGACGTTCTTTATAATAGAAGCTTTAGATAAAGGAGAACAATCTTCTAATTAAAGAAATACACCAAAACCTGTTGCATTGTGGTATTTAAGTGTGTATTTTAGTGTAATGACTGGAATACAAACACTGAAAAGATCTATAGGTTTAAATGAAGTCAATTGCAGAAACACACCGCTCCTGTCTACTGCTATACAAACATCATTCCCCATTACTTCACCAAGCATTTCCAAAACACACACACACACACTGTTTAACAAATCCATTGGGGATTTAAAATGGAAACATCAACACAGGGAGACACTCGATGTAGCATCAGAAATATTAAAACAGACAAAAGTAAGTCTCCAGTCTCCATTTACCACAGTTTAAATACACAAAGGGACAAAAAACAATGCAACCTGCACAAGCTGCCAGTACAATGTGTTGTGCTAAAATTAACACACCTGTGCACTTCTTAATCTAACTTAATCCTCCACTGCTGCCTGCCATTGGGGCGTTTGTGATCTGGACAATTCTGTTCATGCAGCTGGAGGAATGACTGCAAATACAAATAGAGATTTTTTTACCATCTTTGTAGATAATATTATTACACACACCCCTAATCATATTGCACATGATTTTCTCCCATAAAAGGTCCATCCAGTTGCTTTTCCACATTTACACACCTCTATACATGACTAAACTATGTATAATCTGACATCACCCAGATGAGGATGGCTTTTACCTTTTGGGTCTGTCCTTTTCCTTTCATTGGTTCCAAATTTTTTTTGTGGATCTTAGCATGTGGTTTGCACATTAGCGATAAAACTAAAGCTTATATAATCTCTGTGCTTGTGTCCTAAATTACATTTTTGTAAAGTTGTTTTGTAGTCATGTTCCATTTAAAAGCGCTATAGAAATTACATTGAATTATCCAAAATTGAGAACAGGGTTTAAGAAACATGCTGGCTACCTGTGCTCACTAACACATAGTAGAGTTGGCATGATCCTAAAAAAATACAACTTCAATACAACACTTTAAAAAAATATTGTAATTTCAATACCAAAGTCAGATACATTGCTTATTTCCTTCTTAAGGCTAAAATTACTTTTATTTAAGTTACATTATATTATAATAAAAAAATGAAGTATCTTAAATAGGTAAAATGTGCAAATTACTTGTATTTGAAATTAAGAATTGTATCTAATTATTCCCTTCTTGAGATTATTAAAAAGCTGCACTGTGGGTAATACTGGTATAAAATGGTGCACTTTTTAATATTTTTCACTTTCCTGCTAGGAAGTTTATACGACAGAGATACAAAACTAAATTACGGTTATAAATTTAAAAAAAGTGGTCTCTTTTCAAAATAATGACTATTCACACCAATGCAATCAGCATTACAAAACAGTCACATGTTTGTGTATTAGAATCATCTGCAATAAAGTTAAGACTAGTGTTCACTGAACTGTTCACAGTGAATTATTGTAAATATATTCTTTAATTTTAAATCAACACCGGGTTTATTTATATGTTGGATGCTTTTTATAACCCCAGTTAGCTTAGCTGTCGTTAGCATTTACGGCTCTTAAAGCAAGGACATGATAAACATACTGACAATATATGATAATACACTTTCGTGTATGTTTCAGTAATATTTACAATGTTAATCATTAGCCTCTAGGTGTATTTTATAGAACTCTGCATGCAGGTTTACGCCAGTTTGTGCACTTTGTAGGAATTTTTCTAAATCAGAGCTTGTACGTCGGCTTGTTCACGTCATTTCACTTTCCGTCTGTATTTGCGCTGCTTTCCTTGTTTATCAAAATAGTCTCTGAACACACTGGATTCATGTTAGCTTCTATTTACGTATCACAAACCACCGTCTGTGCATAACAGAAGACTTGGCAGACTTAAAAAGCACATTTAATATAAATAGTATTTATATTACTATAAATGATAAATGATATGATAAAGTGAGTATTGTACAGTTTCAGAATTTTTAGTATCGATACGTATTGATATCGATATTTTTGACAACACTACCCTGCAGCTATACACACTAACACAATACAGTCATCGCATTGCACTTCCTTTTTTACAATCTTATGTTGATAAATAACGTGTAATAGGCAGCTCCAAAAGTCACTAGGTAACCCAAGAAAAGGAGCACACACCTGGAATGTGAAGCCAACATGGAACTTCGACTTTCCCCCATCCGCCTGGTATCAGGGAATCCTCCGCTCTGGGAGCCACTACTGTGCCAATCCTTTCTGGGCCCCTGATCCCGGCTGTGCCTTTCCACCACCACCTGCCTTCCACTGCTGAAATGCTGCAAAAACACCAAAAAAAAAAGACTCTTAGAAATATGTGGCGCCTATGAACTACAACAGTTTCATGTATTCATGTACAAATAAATAAGTGCCTAAAGGTTATAATGACTCACCTGACTGCTCATGACTGCTGGTCTTCCTCCATCTCTGCTGCTGAAGGTGCCTCTGCCACGAGTGGCCGAGGGCGTGCCTCTTATATTAGGACCCGGCCCATCTCGGCCTGAGTGTTCTGGTCGCATACGCACTGCTCCCCTGGTACAACACAAATCACCAATTAGCATAAATATTGACAACCAATTAGATTAGATAGAACTTAATAGATCCTTTGGAAGAGTTTCAGCAGGGACTCTATAAAAATTAAAGCAAAGCACAAAGTCTTCTACAGAATTTTCTTCTGCCAAATCCATATCCGTCTCATATCCAATAGCCAGAAGAGAAGCATAATTTATTACTTATGTCTCCACTGATCTAGAATCCATGCTTGGATTCAGCAGCTCAGCGATGGAAACACATTCCCAAAGTTCTCTACACATTTTTCAAGAGTTAATCTGAAGGCCAGATAAAGTTTGGAGGTGAGCTGGTGAGCTCTGCAGTCAAGAAGCACATATATAGATTTATTACAAACACAGTGGTCTATTCCCATTGTTTATATCTGTTATGGATAACAATTGTGTCTTAGTCAATGCAAACCCAAAATCATTATCTGAGAAAATTAGACTATATACAATTTTGGTCTACTGAAAGGTATGTACAAGGAAATGGACTTAATACTTGGTCGGAGCTCCCATTGCTGCCATTAATGCATGGCACTGCTGAGGTGTTATGGAAGCCCAGGTTACTTAGATAGCAGATTTCAGCTCGTCTGCATTGTTGAGTCTGGTGCCTTTTATCTTCCTCTTGACAATACCCCTTAGATTCTTTTTGGTCGGGTAAGTTTGAAGGCCAATGAAACAGTAATTCTGGTACTTTTGTTACAGGTACTAATTCAAGCTAGAAAATAAAATTTCAATTTCCAAACGCTTGTCGGCAGAGAAGAGCATGACGCGCTCCAACATTTCCTGGTGAACAGCTGCAATGGTGTTGATTTTGTTATAACACAGTGGACCTAAACCAGCAGATGACACGACTCTCCAAATCAATGACTGTGGAAACTTCACACTAGACCTCAAGCAGTTTGGATTGTGTGCCTCTCCACTCTTCATACAGACTTTGGCACCTTGATTTTTAAATAAAAAGCAAAATTTACTTTCTCCTTGGCCCAGGTAAGACCCTTCTGGCGTTGTCTCTTGGTCATGAGTGGCTCGATAAAAGGAATGTGACAGTTGTAGCCTACATCTTGGATTTGTCTGTGTGTGGTGGTTCTTGAACTCCAGCAGCAGTCCACTTCTTATGAAACTCCCCCAAATATTTAAATGGCCTTTTCTTGACGATCCTTTCAAGACTGCGGTTATCCTGATTGCTTGTGCAACTTTCTCCATCACACTTTTTCCTTTCACTCAACTTTATATTAATATGCTTGGATATATCCCTCTGAACAGCCAACTTCTTTAGCAATGACTTTAGTGGCATACCCTCATTGTGGAGTGTGTGGATGATTGCTTTTTAGACATCTGTCAGTCAGCAGTCTTCCCCATGATTGTGTAGCCTACTGAACCAGACTAAGCTTAAAAAGCCTTTGCAGGTGTTTGTGTTAACATATGCTAATTTCCTCAGATAATGACTTAAGTTTTCATTTGCTGTAAGATGATCATTAACAGCAACAGAAAAACACTTGACAGAGATAACTGTGTTTGTAATGAATATGTGCATTTGACTTTTGAATTGAATCATTGCAACATTTTTGATATTCTAATTTATTGAGATGCACCTGTATGTTTAACTTGATGTTTTCATGTCCTTTGCCCTAAAGCAAGATACATCTTGGAAAATAAAGCATCCTTTCCATAGATGGAATAATTCCAATTTTCTTTATTTCGTTTATGCTTGGTCCAGATTTTAGATGCAGCTGACTGAACAACCAACTTGTGATGATTTACAGCATTTAATCAGCTGCCAGTATCTGTTTAAGAAATGCACATTACATAATGTTTCCCTTATAATTGATGATTTCCTATTTTTTTCCCCTCCTTCCCTTATTTTTTCCCCTCTATTTAAAAAAAATCAATTGTGACTGACCCAAACAATTATATATCTTATATACAGTAGATCTCTTTCTAAATGCCATGTGTTTGCGATTAATTTTGTAGAAGAAAAATGTAACATTTGAAAAGAAAATCCTTCAAGAGTGACAAGCTCATCATTTTTGCCAAGGGTTCAATTCTCCTAATTAATTTTTGATGCAATGTGAATATAAAATTATTTTGCACTGACTCGATTATGCAGAAGATTTGAACATCATCATCTAACTAAAAACTATTAAATAAACCGTTTACACACTACAGTAATGCATTGCTTTACTCCTCTTTTCCAACAGAAATTAACCATCACCCAGTTCCTTGTTCTTTACCTGACGGAGGGTTTGCTGCTAATGCCACCATCGCTTTTCCAGCCGGTATGGCCGGAGTCTCGGGCTGAACGCGAATGACTCAGTGCTGGAGGAGCTGCTCTGCCCCCCACTGGCCGTTCAGGTATTGACACTGGGCGGCGTTCATCTCTGTCACGGAGATCCCTTCTGTCTGTGTCTCGAAGGTCAGAGCGGCCTGAAGAAAGAGGAGCCTCAGCCCGGCGAACACCATCAATGCTTTTGGGGTAACGCTCATACCCAGTACCTTCACGACGTGGGTCAGGGCGATTCTTCTTATGTTCTGGTTCTCCATCAAATCGATTCCTCCTGAAACCCGCATGGTGTGTTTAAGCCTTTATAAAACTTTTAAATAAAAAAAATCTTACCTTTAGCCCACTGTTAATAAATTACACAACTAAAATGCTATATTAGCTTTCATCCAAATATCCTAATTACAGTGGTGTGCAAAATAGCTAAGTGAGAAAAACTTAATCCGCATAGTAGCATTTATTTCTATACACACAAAGGCACCCATGTAAAGGCCATTCATTTTTCAGCATAAAGCAACACAACCTCTTCCATTAATTCTGATATATTCAAACTGGTCAATGGGGCTTGGTTTATGTGATAAATGGGCCAAACCATTATTCTTGCACCTTGGTGTGTTACAATCTTCACAGTGTACTGTGGCTTAAATTCAGTGTTTATGGGTCATATGTTGCTTTAAACCCAATAAGTATAATCTTGCTCTCATTTGTCTATAGAATGTGCTACTTCTCTGTAGGGCAGTCAATGCGCCCAATTTCTTTCAGTAATGGTAGTATTTATTTTCCGATCACGTGTTTTTTGCCATTTTAAAGCATTTGGATCATTTAAGTTGAGAAGCCAATTATTTTCTGCACTTCGTTATAGCTTTTCCACTATCCAATCAACTTCAAAGATTTTCATACTACAATACAACATCTGGAACGACCCATTTTAATCTCTGAGAAAGGGCTAAAACCAGCAGGTATATTTGCTGCCGTCCTTCCTTAACTAAGCCATAACCTGTTTCTTCCCAAAAGGAATGACCTCACTATTTGAATTCCACACTAATAATTTGAATAAATGTAATATTTATTAAATAGTCAATTACACAAATTAGCAGCTTGCCCATATGACATTGTACTATAATTTATAGTTAAATCAGTAATTAAATGCATCAGTGATAATAGACTGCCATTATGAACGTAACTGTAAGTATAACTTGGAAAAAGATACAGTACCTGTCGAAGCTGCTGGGTGAAACTGTAGTGCTGTCAGGGAAACGGGTCCTTTCTCTGGAGCTGAAGTCAGTGAAGCGGCCCTGCTGCCGGTTACTATAGTCAGATGCTTGGCTAAAACGTCCCTCTGACACTGGCTGAATCTTCTTACTTCCATTCCAGTAAGAGTCATCCCTCCTGAGAAGGAAGATAACCAGGTAAAACACAATGCTTTAAATTAAGTGACATAAATAGCACTTGGATTTAACAGGCCACATTAAAAAAAAAAAGGTCCTTTTAGCATGAAGCCGGATAGAAACAGTAGGTAAATATCTCCTCATAGTTAGAATATGAATGAATCAAACTCATCTTTACAACATCCACTGAATAGCAATATGCTATAGCACAATATTCTATACCTTCTGTGGGTTTCCTTAAGCCTGACTACTGTACAAAACAGACTGCACTTTCACACAAGAATAACTTTTCACTGAGGGGTTCCAAACATGTACCTGTGGTCCACGTCACGGCCTCTCTTCAGGTTGCTGCGTTTCTCCTGCTCGTAGCGTAACTGTTCTTGTTGCCTTCTAAGCTCCTCTCGCTCCCGAGCCAAGCGCTCCGCTTCCTTTAATTAAAACAAATTAAATAAGATGATGAGGTCAAATTTGAGTGTTGCTGTTTTTGCCGTTTCCACAAGTTCAAGTTTTAGCAATTTGCAAATCCAAAAACACACACACTTAAAAAAAATGCTTTAGATACGAGTGTTACTGGTAATATTATTATTTCTTCAAAACTATATACATGTTATGCTTGTTGCAATCAAATGCAATGCTTATTAATATGTTTAAGGTTTTAACTGTAGCAAAAGCCATAACATAAGTTTTTAATACCCTATAGAAACCTTGCATGCAGTGAGAGAGTAGCTGACCTGTTCTATGCGGAGCCTCTCTCTCTCCAAGCTCTCTCGCTCTAATCGATCACGTTCCAATTTCTGCCGCTCCATCTCCAGCCTCCGTTTACGCATTAGGTTCTCCCTCTCCTCACGCTCTCTCATTACTTGCAGTCGTTCACGCTCTTTGCGCTCTCGTTCTGCCATCTCACGTCGCCTGAACAATGATATATTTTATGCCAAAGTTTATAATATAATGGACATGCCATAAAGAGATCAAAATAAACTCACTTTAAAATTAGAGACTGCCTATTAAACATGGCTCACCTGCGCAATTCCATGGCCCTGCGGACTCTATCTATTCTAAATGCGCGCTCATGCATCCGTTGCTCCTTCATTTTCTCAAAGGGAAGGATGTCCTTGCCACCTTTGTTGGGAAAATATCTCCCTTTCTTCATCGCTTCTATCTGTGGGAACATTAATGAATATTATGGAGATCTGTCAAGATTACAAGTAATCAGAAGAGACATAAACACAAAATTAATGTCAGTATACATTTTATTTCCAGTTTATTTAATTTTAGTGCATGATATCAGGTTTTTGTTTTATATTTAGTGTTACAAAAATAATTCTGAGGAACATCCAAAGCAAAAAGTTAATCAAAACAGGTTAGTATAAAGATAAGGATAGAACACAAACCTGTTCTGGAGGAATGAGCCAATGAGGACGTCTATTCACCATATTAGGAGCTGCGGGCTGTAGAATAAATATTCTGACTAAGAGCCATGGTATTATCCAACTCAATACAATTAAAGAATTAAAGCCAGGTTTAACATAAAACTACTCAATCTGAATATTAGCAAAATGACAATACCTTGTTGAATCGGTCTCCTCTTCTGAATGACAGCCGAGGTTTGTTAAAGCCTTGTTGGCTTTTAGATTTATTAAGAATAAGCATCTTCCCTGGACTCTTCCCTATGTGAAAGTATAACAGGGTTAACGTCAAATGCGGAACAAACTTTGCAAAATTAGAAGGTAAAAATTGCACACTACTGGTGAACTTACGTCCATGCTTCTTCTCATCCTTCTTGGGTTCAGAAGCAGAGCCAGAAGGTGTAGCATCAGACTTGGCACTCTTGGACTCCTGTTTCTTAGATGATTCGTTACCATTTTTCTCAGCTGGTTTCTTCTCGTCTTTTTTGGAGGAAGAATTCTGAGTCCTGGGGAGAAGTTTCAAAAGCACATATGAGTAAGAAACAGTTCTATGCAGGATCGTGTACATGCAGCTCAAGAACTGTCCTCACTTGTTTGTGGACTTCTGCCCAGTAGAAACACGCTTCTCTCCTGATGTTTTACTGGATCCCATTTTATCCTCTGCTTCTTTTTTAGAATCTTTCTTGAAAGGATCGCTTTTAACCTGAAGCAGAGACAAGATCATTTGCTACATTAAAGGCAACTGTGAAACTAACATTTTCCCCTTTTTAGATTTGAGATCTGACAAATGGGTACAAATTGTATTTTAAAATGAAATGATTGTTGCACAAAGAGATGTTCAGTCTAGCCGTTTGATGTGTTGCAATCCAACAATGCTGTGCATAGAAAAGCAGAGGAGTAAACAATAACATTTCTTTACAATGCAGAATGCATTTGTTAAAAATATAGGGGGAACACAGTAATTCATTCCTTACCCTGTCAACAGATATCTGCTGACCATGAAGCTCAGTGCAATCCAGATGGGATATGCATCGCGAAACTTCAGCACCGGACGACATCGTCACCAAGCCATAGCATTTAGCACCGGGACTGCGGGCATTGGTGACTACTTTTGCACTGAAAACCTTGATCGAAACAAGCAAAGAACCGTGCATGAGCAAAGAAAGACAAAATACACCACTTTCAAAAACATTACATTGAATTCATCCCTTACCTTTCCATATTTGCCAAAAAGATTCTTTAGATCGGCCGCTTTAGTGTTGGACGACAGCCCACTGACCCACAAGTTATGAGTTGAGCTAGTGCTGCTGTTTCCTGTTGAATAAAGAAGACGAGCGAGTACATCACTATCTGTATATGTACAACCATCTAAAGTTTCTGTATCCATATCTGTACTCTGAGCGGGCGGGGTTGAAACCTAAACCAGGCGTGGTTTAACCAGATTTGGGCGGGGCATAACTTGGTACATTATTTTAAGTCTGAAGTTGCTATATGTATTGTTTGAAAACTATGAACAAATCGGCCTCAAAATTGAGATTTAAATCAATCACAAAAATTTATCACAAAATTAAGAGAATTATTTACAGAACAAGTTTTTTTAATAAAGTCAGAACATGAATGTTTTAAAGTGCCTGACTGAATACAACTCACATGAACAAGAGTTGTCATACTAAACATGCAGCCATATACAATAAAATGAATATATTCTAAGGCTACTATGTGTGCTTAGCTGTGTGTGCAAGTGGTCTGTAATGATCTGTGTGAACTTGGTCATTCATGCAAACATCCAGTTGTGAAACAAGAAAAGAAAGAAAGTGATACATTTTTGCCACTATGGTGAAGTGAGAACACGTGCCCGGAGCAGTGAGCAGCCATCACAGCGCTCGGGGAGCAACTGGGGGTTAGGTGCCTTGCCCAAGGGCACTTCAGCCATGACTT
>JAOUQT010000033.1:8964797-8975304 GCA_025769995.1 Xyliphius kryptos
TCATCTAAAATTAACACTAGTTCATATTAATGATCATTATGTTTAAAATCAGCACTTAGAATGGATATTACTACAGTGGTGTTAATGTGCAAGAAATCATATGTGCATGTAATTATGTGTGTTAGTTGGAGTTGTAGAAGACTGACCTACTTTGTACAGCACTAATCCTGGCTCATACGGTCACGGTGACAATCGCAGTGAGTCAGAGACAATTTATCTCCCCGCAGCACACACTTACAGTATAGCAACCGTGTTCAGGCAGTATATAGGATATACAGTGTCGTATAATAACACACTACCATGTAGAGCCTCACTATGTTCGTAGAACCTTATGCTTCATATAATTATTATATGTTAAATATATGTTAACTCAAATATCTAATCAACCAAACATGGCTGCAATTCAATCCATTTAGGCATGTAGATGTGGTAAAGATAACTTGATGAAGAGAGAAACAAACATCAGAATAAGCTAATCTACTGTGATTTTCAAGCACAATCACCTCTAGGGATTACAGAGAATGGTCAGAAAAAGATAAAATATCTAGTGACCGACAGTTGTGTGGATGAAACTTTCTTTGTTTATGTGAGAGGTCAGAGGAGAACGGGCAGACGGTTTCAAGGTGATATAAAGGCAACAGTACCTCAAATATTAGTTGTTACAACCAAGGAATGTAGAATATCATATATGTTGAAAATATGCCACGACAAATTAAGGAAGTGCTGAAGTCAAAAGGGGTTCAACCTTTTATTAGCAAGGCCGATAAGTGTACAGAATACACTGTAATAAACCGCTGAAACACTACCACTGTTTCACACACACAAACTACACTGCTACTCTCTCACCATGTACACTTTCTCAGAACATAGTTAAGTCAAAGCTATATACACATATAAATACAGACACACCCACCAAACCCATCAGGGAAGTCCTATGCTCTCCATCCCAAATTACATACAGAGCCAAGTGAGCTTAAGAGCCACCCGTGCCCTCTCACACATAAACACAAACCCACACATAACCTCTCACACACATACACACAAACATTACAAGAGCTCATTTTATTATCTCATCATCCTGTGGATTGATTTTTTTATGTTTGTATTATCTTATTTCAGATCATATAATTGAATTATAATATTTTAGGATGGACTAGAATCTAATAAATATACACTATGGAGGGGGAAACAATATGAATTTTGGGAGCTTGTATCATAAAGAGATCAAATATGGCTTTGAAACTGATCAAAGATAAACTGCTGTGTTCCAGATGATTGTTGTGATTGTTGTGCATTAGTAATTCAGTACTAAAATATTTTTTATTTACAAACGTGAATTTTTCAGCAAAAGTGTGTATGTTGAACGGAAAGGTTTGTATGTCAGTAAAAGAAAGGAGCATATCACATGTCAAAACACTTTGTAGCCACAAACTATAATGAAGTCATTATAGTTTTAATGATAAAATAAGAAGCAATTGTGACAGTCAAAATCCTCAGAAGAACTGTTTCATATTTCCAAGGACACAAAGCTTATTACTATAAAAATTCTTAAACATTTAAAAATATACAAATATATAACACTGGATCATTTTCTTTAGTAAATAACTGATCAAATGTCTTTTTGTCTCATTTGATAAACTGGATTCTCTTTATCTACTTTTAGGAAAATCCACTGATGATTTAGGTCATTATTATTCCTGCTGAGATATAACATTCTAAAGTGTTCACAAACACAACGTGCCACTGTATTATTTATTTATTTAGTGTTTTTGACCTACAGCAATGTACACTTTAACATCTTTGCTTAGCTTAGTACGACAGGATATAGATGTGGGAGGAGTTAAAAAGGTGTACTTCAAATCAACTCAAGGCCAACAGAAACATCTTGGTTTATTTGTTTAATACTGACCACTCACACACACACCTTCTTGTAATTACCTTGAAGTGAGGGCCGAGTAAAATCCTTAAGGGACTTGGGGCAGTATTTACAGGTAAGATAATTAGGGTGTAGTACATATGGTGCAGCTAATAGGAACAGAACATATCATGTTTGTGATTTCACTGGAAAACACACAAGCAAAAGGGTGGCCTGTCTTAGTCCCAAATCAAGAACCAACCTAATAACACAATCAAATTTCATGAGTTTTATGTTTAAAACCCAAACTGATTCCCAGAAATATATAAAATACTTAAACAAACAGATAGACACTTACCCACAGCAGGGGCATCATACTCCTCTCCCAGTAATATCTCTGGTGCCGAGTAGGCCAGTGATCCACAGCTGGTGACAAGCATGGTTCCAGGCTGGAAGTGGTTGCTGAAGCCGAAGTCTGTGAGTTTGACAGTCCCTTGCTGGCGGAAAAAGACAACGTTCTCAGGCTTTAGGTCTCTGTGAACTACATGCAGCCGATGGCAGTAAGCAATGGCACACAAGATTTGAGCAAAGTGCACTTTGGCTGTGTGCTCGGCGACGCCACCTTCATGCCGAAGGATGTAGTCGTACAGGTCTCCGCCGTCACCCAGCTCAAGTATGAGGTAGAGTTTGGTCTGTGTGTCGATCACCTCATACAGACGCACCACATTCGGGTGCTGTACCAATTTCATGCAGCGCACTTCCTGCAGCAAGTGGCCCATAGCCATGCTGTCCAGCTTGGTCTTATCGATGATCTTCACAGCCACCAGCTGCCCAGTGAAAACGTGGCGTGCAAGCTTCACAACAGCAAAGTGACCTTTCCCAAGCGTCCGATCCAATTCATACAGCCCGGCGATTTTGCCCTCTGAGCTGCTTTTTACGGACGCCATCTTGAATCAGAAGTGTGCTGCTTGGTGCAGTTACAAGTCAGTCAAATTGAATGCGGCTCTAGAGAGACATCACCTAGTGAAGATCAGAAAAGTGTTGTTATTATTATTATCATTATAATTGTATGAACACTTATATATAAAAATATTTTAGTATTACAAATTAAGGAGTTAATCCTATTTATGTTTACCCAGTGACCAAATATACAAAAAGATTTCTAGGATTTAAAACTAGTAATCAAACGCAGAAGTAATTCACAATATCCAGCCAAAGAAATGGAAAATTCATGTGATAATGCTCTATGATGCAGTGTGTTCCTATCTGCTCAAAGATACAAATTAACTTGATTAGTATTACTGAGAAATGTAAAAGAAACCACCTTTGGCACAGTGCCCTTTACCACTTATCAGGCGAGACTACACCCACCAGCCACTCTATTAAGGACACCTGTTCATTTGAAGGTGACATGGATATTGGTGCCAAATGGGCTTGTCTGAGTATTTTAGAAACTGCTGATTTACTGGGCTTTTCACACACAACCATCACTAGGGTTTACAGAGAATGGTCAGAGAAATAGAAAATATTAATTTATGTGAAAAGCCTTTGTAAAAATTCCTTGTTGATGTAAGAGAACAGGGGAGAATCGGCAGACGGGTTTGGGATGGTAGAAATGCAAGAGTAACTCAAATAACTACTCCAACCAAGGAATGAAGAATGCCAAGAATTAAGGCCGTTCTGAAGACAAAAAGGAGTTCAAACCTTCACTAGTAAGGTGTACCTAATAAACTGAATGTAAATATATAAAGTAAATAAAAGTAGACTGCGGATCATTTTTGACTTGTCCATAAAAAAAACAACCTAGGAGTACATATCAGTCAACTGAGAAACGAGTTATTATTTAAATGAGTTATATGATTTCCTGGAAATAATATAGATCTGAAGACTGAAACTGGGATAGATGGTGAATATATCTGTCTTGCCGTTGATCCTGGCAGACATCCAGAGTCTCGTTACTGTTAATACCAGCAAATCAAGAAGTCCTTAAACACATAATGTCTACTTTTAATGTTAGTAGGTCATGAACTATTATAATATAGCAGACAAGGATAGGCACATGTTGTTAAATCCCTTCATGTTCTGCATACAAACTACAAACATAATAATGTCACCAGACAGTCAAGGGTTTTATAACGACCAGATGTTTCTGTACAGACGTCTGTACTGTCGTGACCGGTAATTTGTATTTAGGGTGAATGTTAACATTTTCTATGAGATGCTAATGAACTAACTAATCTCAGTACTCAAGTGTGTAGTACAGGGTCATGCAGCTACTCGCATTCTTACAGTATTTGGTGACTTGGTTGTTGGTGCCAGGCGGGCTGGTCTGAATATTTGAGAAACTGCTGTTGAAACAATACCATGAAGAATTAATGCAGTTCTGAATGCAAAAGGGCGTTCGAATTTTATGTAGCAAAGTTTACCTAATAAAGTGGCCTGTGACTGTATATTTTCTATGAGTGTGAGTCAAAAATGAGGTTATATTAACATGTTATTATATTAAAAGTTGTTTGCCTTACTGAATTATTAACACTTTCCATGTGAGCCTGCTGTCTACACAAGTCACTGCTGCACAGGTTTGAATGTGTTAGATCAATACATCTGTTTCTAAAGTACAAAACAAAATGGCTGCCAGACTTGAGATTTTCACAAAAGAGCAGCAGCACGCAGTGATTGTTGTCAGAGGGTGTGTCTGTATGCCGAAATTTATCAAAGATTTTTTGCACAGTATGGAGAAGTTATTTGTCTGAAAAGAGTATGTGCCAGACTTGAAGAAGTAACCCGCCCATGACTGATAACGATATAGAGAATGGACCTGAACTGATATGGTTGGATAAACATGTGACGGTGGATTATGTGGCAAATCATTTGCAAATTAGACATGGCTCTGCCTATGCAGTAAACCATGGCTTTCGATTGAGGGACTGAGGAAATGCGAAAGCTTGTTGACAGATGGACAACATGTATTAAAAAGCAGTATGTAATCAAATGCTATAATTGTCTTTTTATGAAGGTTGATTATAATAAATGTCTTGACTTACCCTTCCATATGGTATTCTCCGTATTACCAATGGTGGCTAAACTGTGCCTTTTACTAGTGCATGTGCCTAGTTCGTTGTTTAGTTTATAAATAAATTTTTAAAAATCCTTTTTATTATATTTACATATAATAAAAGGTTTAGAAAGGTTTTGTCCCCACATGCTGTTTGTCTATGTAACATAAAAATACATAAAATATCTTTTCTTCATTCAAACTCAATGCCTAAAAACATTACAGTGAACCAGGATCCTCCTGATAGCAAGTGTACAAGTGTTTACACTCAACTGCCACTTTATTAGGTAGAGCTTGTTAACAAAATATTTAATCATCCAATCACATGGACACAACTCGATGCATTTAGGGATGTATAGGTCAGTCAGGACAACTTGCTGAACTGCAAACTGAGTATCAGAATGGGGAATAAGGGTGATTCAATCGACTTGAGAATTTCCAAAACTGCTGATCTATTATGCTTTACATGCACAACCATTTCTAGTGAGCGGCAGTTATGTCTTGTTAATGTAAAAGGTCAGAGGAAAATAGACAGACTGGCTGGAGATGATATAAAGACAACACTAACTCAAATAACCATTCACTACAACCAAGGAATGCAAGCTGGCCATATGCCTCATAGATTAAATCAGTTCTGAAGGCAAAAGGGTGTCCAAACTTTTATTAGCAAGGTATACCTAATAAAGTGGCTGGTAAATGAATGTATGTGTTTGTGAGTGTGTGTGTGTACAAGAGTGGAGAATGGGGTCATTAACAACATCGTATCTTTTCAGATTGCATCATTTTGTTTATATTAGTAATCTAATGATAGTGTTCTAGGTATGAGGTACTGATTTCCTGTCTATGTACATGTGTGTGTTTGCACACGTCAGGAATGTGGCATCCATTTACTGTAAGTTGTGTTACGATAGAGATCTAGGCATGTCTTATCTGTGCATGAGCACAGTGTGCATGAGTGTGTGTTTTTATATTATTCTCAAACAGGCCAGATGTGTTGCTTGCGAGTAAAACGTGCGTGTGCTACAGGGTGGTCGGGTGTGTATGTGTGGGTGTGCATGATGGTGAAGTGTTTATGTGATATTATTGTCTTTTCATTCCACAGATCCAACCCCTTTTAAAATAACTAATTATTCATAAATGTTAAAAATATCGATATGTTCCTCAAAGTGCAGACAGCCATGTAAACTTGAGGCATAGAGCCAAACCCTTCCTTTCTTCCCTTTCTTATTTCCTTCATTCATGTATTCATATTGTTTTTTCCACGTTTCAGACTTTTTCTGCGTTTTAGTCATATTTAATACAATAAAGCAAAATATAATAATAATAATAATATATTCGGTAGCACAGTGGGACAGTGGGTATTGCTGTTGCCTCACAGCAAGAAGGACATTTCTGTGTAGAATTTGTACTTCTTGTGTTTGTGTGGGTTGTTCCTGCTCTTACACCCAGAGTTACTGTGTGGTTGCCGGATGGTCTGTGACCCCAGTGGTGATTAAGAGGAAGATAATGGATGAATGGGCCTCTCAAAGTCATTCACAGAGTTGTCCTAAATTCACTCCTTTATTAGCCGTGCATTAATTTGCTTCTCCAGTTAGAACATGAACCTTAGCTATGAGAACATGAAGCTATGAGGCAGGTTATCATCCAAGATCTGTACATATACATCTGTACATTACTGCAGTCGACCCACACTAGCCTCCCAGCATCCGCTGTCGAAAAACAACCCCACAGCATGATGCTAGCACCACCATGCTTCACAGCAGAAGTGGTATTGGCTAGGTGATGAGAATTTTTTTCTCATGGGCAATTGTGATTTGATAAACTTTGGAATAAGCAGTAAAAGACTGGCCATGGACGCCCCAAAATAATTGATTACAGAGTCTTGCAATGAGTAATAATTACACATTTTATAATTTAAATGTGTATTGAATGTAAGAATTTACAAATATTGCTACTGATTATGCATTAATGTGTATTGCTCAGTCAGGACCTGTAATATCATGTGTAATAAAATATATTTTTTGTAGAAGAGGGAAATGATATTACAAACACTTTCCACTAGTGTACTGATAACATGAGAATATGTGATGATTTCTGAAAACGACTGGTGGGAATGAAAAGAAAAGAAAGAAAAAGAAATTAAAAATAGAAACAAAACAAAGAAAGAAAAAGAAAGGGAAGGATAGTTGATGTCTTTCTCTTCATATATTGATGAGGGAATCATATAACAAGAGCGCAAAACCAGATGGTGCAGATCAATATGTGTAACAAGATATCATAATTAGTACATATATGTGTGTGTGTGTGTGGTAATGGAGGATTCAGAATAGTTAATGAGTTGGATCTAATGGTAAAGAGAGACTGATGTCGTGTTAGAGTGATGCATTTATGCCTTTGATCTCTTCTGGGACCACACACACACACTGTATACATATTGTGTCCTTACCCTGCAGATACTTTAAAAAGAACAAAAGAAAGAAAGAAAGAAAGAAAGAGACATACAGACAGAACAAATGAAACAACTAAAGGCTACTTTGCACGTGACATAGAATAAATACATTTTTCTGTGTGTGTGTGTGTGTGTGAGTGAGTGTAGAGGAAGGATAAGGCTTTCCCTTCCATGGTGTCCAACATTTAGGCTATTTCCTTCTCACAGCACAAACTGCATCCTACTGTATGTGTGTGTTATCAGTAGGATGCAGTGTGTGCACTTAGTAGAGGATAAAGTTGGACTGTGATACCATGGAAGGGAAAGCTTTAAACCTTATCCTTCCTCTGGACACACACACTTTACCATTTTGTCATTCGTGCTTATGAGGTCAGTACTACTCAACACATGTACAGCGCACACACACACACACACTCACACACCCACACTGTATAGACATTATACACACACTGTATAGACATTATATATATTATAAAATATATATATATATAAATATATGTCCTCATGTACATATATTTATATATATACCTACACATACCAACGACATGATGTCCAACGTTGCACACATATACACATTTATATACACACAGAGTGCACCGAAAAGCACACACAGTGTGAAAGAAGGCATCAGGACAGCAGTGTAGGATAATGACTCATACTGTCTCACTCACTGATACACACCGAAAGGGGGGGAGAGGATGATGGGGAAGGGGCAGGAGAGACAGAGAGAAGGAGAAAAACGAGGGGTGAAGTTTCCTCTACAGGTATGATCTCATCGACAGTGTTCCCGTCATAAAGTATTAATAATGTTGAGGTCAGTATGACGGGGAGATAACAGCAATATGAAATCTTACATTTCCCCACACACACACCCACCCACACACACACACTTACTTTAATAATGCAGTTAATTAATGCTTACCTAAACACTCACCAATCAAAATACCTCTATAGGTGCAATACTGTATACAGTATACTTTTCACTCACTGGCCACTTTATTAGGTACGCCATGCTAGTAAAAGGCCGGACCCCATTTTGCCTTCAGAACTGCCTTAATTCTCCGTAGCATAGTTTAAACCCGAAATAATATCCTGCATTCCTTGGTTGTAACAACTTGTTTTTTGAGTTACTGTTGCCTTTCTATCATCTCGAACCAGTCTGCCAATTCTCCTGTTTACTCACACAAAACAAGGTATTTTCATCCACACAACTGCCACTCACTAGATATTTTCTCTTTTTTTGGATCTTTCACTTTAAGCCCTAGAATTAGTCTGCAGTTTTTGAAATACTCAGACCTGTCTATCTGGTACCAACAACAATGCCACATTCAAAGTCAACTGAATCGCCTTTCTTCCCCATGCACTTCAGTAATTTATTTAGGCCACATCTTTATGCCAAATTCATTATGTTGCTGCAACGTGATTAGCTGTTTAGATATTTGTGACTACTAGAATACAGTGACTAATAATAGTGTATAACTATATACAATAAGCAGCTATCACTATAATCATTATCATAGACAATATTTGCATTATTTTACAACTACGTATTTGGTCCCAGTTTTCAAATCAGAAAATGTATTACGCCACAAGAAATTATGCACAGATTACATAGTTTTAACAAAAATAGGGACAGATAGTGTCAAAATATTAGCGATCAGCGAAAGCAATATACAATATAATATTTATTTATGAACATTTTTGTTTAGCAAATGTCAAATTTTCAGTTTTACTGAAGACAAGCATACCAATAGAGCTGATTCTGATATTGTATCCTCTATGCATCTGAAGATCTCTGTAAAGAATCTGCAGCTTTTCTCTCTCTCTCTCTCTCTCTCTTTCTCTCTCTCATGCAACACACAACACACACACCCTGCAGCATGCTGCTCTCAGCAGCTCTAAGGGATGTGGATGTTAGGACATTCTGTTCATATTGTATAGTCAACCAGACACACACACATTCAGTCTCACACAAGGCTTGCAGTTGCAGAATTATTTTCCACACAACAAAACACTCCCTGACTGTCTCTGTTAAAACACACACAAACACTCGCAGAGCTGCTGAGTGTGGGAAATAGCATTCAGTGCTCAGATGCACACACTGAATCCTCTTATCTGCCCTTCAGCCTGAAGCCATCCCTGTAGCTGTACCTACAGCTATCCCAACAGATGTGATTTCAGCAGTCACCACTGCCATCTTTAAAGATGTGCAACCATCACTGCAGCTGTGCCATTACAGCCGCACAACTACAATCATTCCTACAACTGTACACAACTACAAACATCCCTGGAGCTGTGCATCTGTCCATCGATAATTTCTCAAACTGTCGCTGTATATGTTCCTACAACCATTACTATAGCCACTTAAACATGTAGCATAGCAATCACTACAGCCAACTTTACAATTGTCCCTACAGCCACCACAACATCTATCATTACAACCTGCATTAATGTTTACAACTGTCTGTACAACCAACATTACAGTTGTGATCATTAAAGTTACAGCCTTCCTGCAGGTATCCTTACAGCCATCTCTACAGCTGTGCCAACAACCATCCATTCAGCCAACACCACAGCCTTTCAGGTATGCATTTGGCCTTATCTCTGTCGTTTCAAGTTTTTTCCCCTACAGTAATACATAAAGTCTTTCCTACAGCCATACTTGCTGCTGTCACTACCACTGTCAGTACCGCTATATCACTTTAGACATCACTAAACCTGTACTGTTTTTCTTACAGGCATCCATACAGCCATCAATAAATTGTAGCTTACCTTTATAGATGTACATAGTGTACATCCATCCTTGCAATATACCTACTAACTTCCCAGACCTAGGACATTCCTACAGCCATCTATACAATCCAATACACTTCCTAGTCATATGAAAAGCATTGCCTACAACCATCTCTACAGCCGTATCTATCACTGTCCTTACTCTCACTTCTACAATTATTCCTGACCTGTGGCCACCACTACTATGCAATGAGGGGGACAAGCTTTACCTACAGCAGGCATACTATGGTAACCTCCTCTGAAATGAAAGATGTAGTGATGTAGTGGTGTCAGGACTAACTACAGGGGTTGGACAATTAAACTGAAACACCTGGTTTTAGACCACAATAATTTATTAGTATGGTGTAGGGCCTCC
>JAOUQT010000033.1:8975404-8988395 GCA_025769995.1 Xyliphius kryptos
TAGGAGGATGTTAGAAATGGAGCTGCCAGGCAGGAGGCAGAGAGGAAGACCAAAGAAGATGTATATAGATGTGGTCAATGTAGACATGCAGGTAGTTGGTGTGAAAGCAAAAGATGCAGAGAACAGAGTAAGGTGGAAGATTGACTCGCTGTGGTGACCCCTGATAAAAGGGAGAGGCCGATAGAAAAAGAATAAATCGAATCTTAGTTCTGCCTAAATTTAGGATGTAAAGTTTTGGTTTTAATATAAGAATTCAAATGATAGTAGCTAAAATGTAGAAAATATTTTAAAAGTTATTTTATGGCTTGCTATTAAAGTAAACTTTATGTACGATGCACAGCAGGAAACATTTACCAGATAAGCATAAATGAAAACGCTTTGGCCATGGACATGATATAATTGGAGCCCAAAAGTTTGGCGCCAGTCATTCAGCAAAAGCTGCTCTTTTTGGTGTTCTTTAATTTTCATCCAAATCCAAATGCGTCCTCCAAATTCTAACCTGTGTGTGTTTAAAGGAGGGCTCTGTCAGTGGATGGGACATGTACAGGAGAACACGGCGTGGGTTTGGGGAAAAGAGCTCTGCTGAGGGAGGAATTCTGCCCCCGGACCATGAAGGTGATGGAAAACCTCAAATCCACACTGGATCCTGAAAACCTCATGAACCCTGGAAAAATCCTGTAGGTGACTTTTGACCTGTAGCCAGAAGCAGCATGGACAGATGAATGTGCATCACTTAATCTCAAATTTTATATTACATGTGTCAACCGTGGCTAAATGGATAAGGTAGAGGGCTGGGGACCAAGAGATCGCCAGTTCCCCACTCTAGGCAAGTCATAGGCATGGCACCCAACCCCCAACTGCTACCCATGCGCCTTACTGGGGCAGCACACTGCTCTGTGTATTAACACCTGGACGGGTTAAATGCAGACAATAATCTCCCAACAGGATCAATATTAATCAAAATTTTTAAAAAATCAAAAATCAGTGTTTTTAGAATGTCACATTTTTTTTTAAATGTAACCTCTTACAAAATGTACGATTGTTTAAATGAGTCACTATTAATGCCAATAAATTATGATTCACCTATTAAAAAAAGACTTAATTTAATACTCTAAAATAATAATTTTAAATGATTTGGTTCAGATTTTAATTGATTTTCCACAAAAGCAAAGAGTTGATTCAATTGAATTTAAATGACTCATTATAAAAGGCATTGATTCAGTATAGCTTTTAAGTGATTCGCTGTATATAGTCAGTTTAGCACTCACATCATTCACAGTAAATGGAGTGAATTTGTGAATTCAGCCTTTAAATAATTATCTGCAAAACAAAATGTGTTGGTTTAGGCTTTAAATGGGTCATTATTAATGCCAGTCAAATGATCCTTTTAAAATGGTCACTATAAATGGTAGTGACTTTGGTTTAGCCTCTCAATGATTGCACAGGTGAACCAGCATCTTCTCTGGGAACAGCGATCTTGACTTACAGTACAACTATCTTTACGTCTCATAACATTTTAAAGCCATTTATAAATGATTCCCACTCAAAATCTTAGCATTGGAACTGGCCACAAATATAACAGGTGGGTAATAAAATTTGTACTGGCACATCGATTAGGACCGTCTGTAATTTCCTGCTTCTTTCTAATAACCAAGCTATGTATAGAGGTCGTCTCATAGAGAGATACAAGAAGTCAATTATTATTTTTTTTATTTTTAATTATATATGTCATTATTACTCAGCCCACAGACTGCACATCAAATTCATCAGACAATTAAGTTTGTACATCCTAAAAACAGGCGTCCATTCACATCTTCAGAAATGTATTACTATATAAAAAAACAAATGAATGAAAGTGGGAAACCAAAGCGTCCCTTAGCAGCGCTCTGTCCTTACCATGTGCACATTCCGTGCATTACAGTTCGCATTGCGATAATATCCATCCTCTTTCTCACAAACACACACACACACTCCTCCATGTCTTAATGAAAATACCATGTATTACAAGCCATCACAACAGTGGCACCAGGACTGCCATGCAATTGGTCAGTTTGCATGGCCCCGCCCCTTATCATTCAGTCTTTTTCAGGCTGGTTCCATCCATTTTGGATATTTTTCATAAACGTCTCATGTTTTCCAACAGTGAATGTTTTTTGTACAGCAGAGGCATCCAGGAGCTTGACAATAACATTTTCACAGGATTGTAAAGAAAAAAAGGAGAGGAAGAGCGTATCTTTTGACAGTTTCACCCCAGTGGTTCCACAATCATACAATAAGCAGCTTTCCACAATGTGTACAATGACTCATATAGACATACACTCGCTCAAACACACCATTTTGGGGAACTGGTGTGACTACATTAATTCAAAATTCAGTAAACCGACCGATGTAACTAGGTGGAAAGTTGTAATTCTTAGTGGTGTCCACCCCTGCAAGCACGCACGCACACACGCACACACAGACTGATAGCACAGCAAAATGTAAACTTCTCACACAAGCACACCCTGCTTTGGTGCACAAAAAAAAACACCCACACAAATTCGATCACCATAATCCTACACATACCCCTGTCCCATGCCACACCCCTAATTCCAAATAAGGACAATATGAAGCACAAGCAACAGCCATCAAAATAGCATAATCCACAAATGGCCCAGTCAGCCTGTTGGTTTCGTGTGGCCCTGCCGCTTCTCAAGCTGTGAGCCCTTTGTCCAGGTGCTTCAGAGAGACGCAGGAGAACTCAGAAGACCAGAGACTTCAGGAGACAAAATGAGTAACAGTTAGAGTGTAGCACAGTCGCTATCTAGTATAGCAGGTAGGAGGATTCTGGGATATGTTGGAAAGTAACACTTGAGGGTGTGTTCTGTATCTTCTTTTTGGTTTCCGCATTGCCATCGCTCTGCAGGTTTGATCCAATTGGATTGAATAAGTAGGACTGATTGTTTTATTTGGTTACATCATTGTCCAGATAGCCAGATATAGGTCCATAAAGTGCCCTGAGAGAGGGGGTGTGGAGTAAGAGTCAGAGAATTTTATAGATACACTGATGTCTATCAAAATTAATGATTTACTGTATAATGCACGTCTCTAAGTGTTTATGAAAAATCTCACCTTTCTCAGCAGAGGTAAGAAGAGAGTGGAGGTCAGTCAGAAGGATGCTCTGGGCAGGAGCGGTTGATCTCAAACCATGTGTCTATACAGCTATACAAACAAAAACATGTTGCTTAATATTGGAAATATGACGAATATTAACAATTTTTACACATGAAAATGCTTAATACTACTTCTTTTATTACAACGGGGCAGCAGTGGCTCAGTGAATACAGCTGCGTCTTACTGATCTGAAGTTTGCTCTTTAAGCTGCTGTACCACTAGGAAACCCCCAGCTTTGGGCCCGTAAGTCTCTGACCCCAAAGAAAAGAATTCTGCATCAACCACAGTAAGAATTACACCAAATAAATGACCTCTTTAGATTGACTCTCTCTGTATTATAGTGTCTGTAATATACACACATCGGCCACTTTATTCTGTACATTTATTTCATTGTTTTTAACACAAGTATCTAATCAACTGCAACTCAATACATTTAGGCATGTAGAGGTGGTCAAGGCAACTTTCTAAAGTGCAAACCGAGCATCAGAATTGGGAAGAAAATTTATATAAGTGACTCTGAACATGGCATGGTTCGTTGGTGCCAGACAGGCTGGTCTATGTATTCCATAAACTGCTGATCAACTGGGATTTTCATGCACAACCATCTATAAGGGTTTACAGAGAATGGTCCTTTCTTCTTTTTCTTTTGGCCTCTCCCCTTTTCAGGTGTCGCCACAGCGAGTCAATCTTTTCCACCTTGCTCTGTCCTCTGCATCTTCTGCTTTCACACCAACCTTCATGTCTACACTGAACACATCTATATATCTCCTCTTGGTCTTTCTCTCTGTCTCCTGCCTTTTTCTTTAGACCACCTTCACGAGATATCCGGGATTCTTGGCATAAGCTTAAAATGTTGTAAAAAAAAAAGTTGAGAAGCGAGTGTGTTAGTGAGAGAAAGGGAATATGGAATCATAAAATTTAAGGCTGTAAAGGTGACACAGAGGACATTGTTAGTTGGAGGTAGTTCTCTATAGACACCCCAAAAAATCGAAACCCAGAAAGAAGAAGAATATGTTTAATAATTATGGCCTAGATCCTTTCTGTCTGAAGTTTGCATGTTCTCTCTGTGTCCATGTATGTTTCATCTGGGTACTCAAGTGTTTTCCTACAGTTCAGTTAGATTACACAATAAACTGCACAATACATGTTAATTATTCTCTGCCCTTTACCAGTGTCTGTTTTTGACCATGCCACCTGATACACAATCAAAGGTACATGCTATAATATCTGTGGCTCACTATAGGATAACTGTATCTGAAAAGTTCACATGTTCTCCGGATCACTGGTGAGGGATTAATTTAATTTGCCTGCAAAATCTATGTATTCTTCCAAATATTTAATTTAATAGATCAAATTGTATAATTTTATAGTTTTGGCAGAAAAAGATGCCACCATGTAAAGTAGCGATGGTTTACTAACACTCAAGCCAGACATTAATTAATTATTATTATTATTTTATACACTTCTTTCTAGCTAGCATGTAATACACACTACTGACTCAAAACACCCTCCAGACATGGTATCAATGTGTGTAGCACTGCCTGTGGGGTGCCCTGGGTCCTTTCCGTATGGAGTTTCAATAAAAAATATCTGGGGTGATTATATGTGGTGTTAGAATGTTAATGTGCTAACTAGCCACATGGAAGACAGCTTTCTTGTAAAGTTAAACAGCAGCAATTCACAGCATTCACACTGTTTTCATCGCCTTAGCATCAGTCACGCCCACAGTTGAGGGAATCAAGCCTTATCTGGGAAAAAAAGTTTGCACAACTGGAGAAGACGAGAAATCACAGGGATTCGTTTTGTACTTGTGTTTACCTTTTGTGATAGATGCAGAGGCACGGCAGTCTGGCGATGGTGTCTCCCTGTTGTAGCTCCTCCAGACAGATCACACACTCTCCAGCATCTCTTGATAGCACATCATCTACAGACACACAGACAGAAAACACACACATAAATAGCCTTTTGTTCCAAGCAGGTTTGGATTTAAGAAATTGTTCTACACTATTACTGGATTAGTGTACATCCTCCATACACAGCAAGGTGATTTAACAGCAGCTCTGCAAGTTCCTCTTGCTAGCTCGATACTCGCCACTCGGTTCACGTCGACCTTCCGCTGGATGTTTGCTGAAGTTTACACCACCAGTAATAGCCCATAAGTGCATCTGTATATCAGTAACTCTGGCACTGCCAACTACAGTACATGTCTGTAGTTAAAGTCATTTTGAGCTACATTTACCAGGGATGGTTAATGTTGCTTTCTGCTGTGAAGTGGACAGATCATATCCTTATATAATAACAGCCTGTGACATAACCATGAGGCACTTTGTCAGTAATCATTTGCGACCTGCCATTCTGTACTCCATCCTGACATATCGTATAGAAACTATTAAATAAATATTTGCAGGCTGCAGTCTGTAATAACGTGTCATGTATATATCACATGCCTGAAACCCTGAGAACTTTTTCCATATAAAAACCAGACACACAGCTGACCGGATCAATGACCAGTGGGGGAAAAGATAATTCCATACTCCTGATCAGTTCAATTAATTCAATTCAGTTTAATTTTTATAGGGCTTTTTAATAATGGGACAATGTCAGTAGTAGTTTTACATAGTTTTACACTCACTGGCCACTTTATTAGGTATACATTGCTAGTAAAAGGTTGGAATCCATTTTGCCTTCAGAACTGTTCTTCGTGGCTTAATTTCAACAGAGATGTATTCTGCATTTCTTGGTTGTAACGAGTGCTTATTTGAGTTCATGTTGCCCTCCATCATCTTGAACCAGTCTTCCCATTATCCTCCGACCTTGCACATTAGCAAGGCATTTTCGTCCACACAACTGCCGCTCACTAGACTCTCTTTTGGACCATTCTCTGTAAACACTAGAGATGGTTGTGTGTGTAAAAATGCCAGTAGATTAGTTCATCTGGCATCAACAACCATTCCACATTCAAAACCACTTAAATCACCAGCTTTCTTATTCTGATGCTTGGTTTGCACTTCAGCAAGTTGTCTTGACCACCTCTACATTTCTAAATGCATTGAGTTGTTGCCATGTGATTGGCTGATTAGATATTTGTGTTAAAATCAACTCATTATTTACCTAATAAAGTGCTCAGTGATTGCAATCATGTTTGATTTTTCATCTTTCTACTTTCTCTTTTCACCAGGGTTAGCCACATTGAGTCACTTATATTGCCAAACTGGCACGTTTTATGTCTCCAGTTCACCTTGCATGCATGTATTTGGACTGGCAGTGCTTTCGCCTCACAGTAAGACAAAGGTTTATATGAGTTCATGTTTAGTTCATTTTAGCATCGCTATAACATTTCAAATTAAAATTTTATTTGTCACATACATGGTGCAGGATTTATTGAAATATACAAATTAAATTTGAAACTGTATTATTATCATTATTATTAACAGGTGTGTGTGTGTGTGAGAGGAACAAAGCAGAAATGCTACTGTTCTGACAGCAGGGGGCATGCAATATAGTGAAATTGTATATAATCTGCTATCATAATAGTCACTCTTGTACTGAAGGGAACTAGTGAGCTGAAACCAGATGCATGTTGAAACCTGTAGTTCTTTCGCTCTAAACTGACAACAGAGGACAGACTCAAGTGTGCAAAAACACACAAGCACACACACACACACCAGACATGATGACCGTCACTGCTAGTCAACGTGTTTTTGCAAAGCCAGGAAATATAGAAGAACAACGGCCCACACCACATGTCGCAAGTTCTTAAAGACTCACCACTTCCCCTGGAAACACATGGGTGGTTTAAGTGTGTGTATGTACATATAGTTAGTGAGAATGAACTCTTGATGGAAAACCATCATTATGAGGGCAGTTTATGTCATGAGGACATTTTTTTTTTTAAAGTAAAAGATCTAAAACATTTTTATTCATTACAGAGGTTAGGGTTTGTATTAATCAGATGCACTGATAATTGTCAATAAGTCCTTACAAATATATAAAGATATGACTATGTGCTTGTGTGTGCATGTCTTTATATAGTTGTGAGGACAGAAACTTCTAAAATATTACATACAAACACACACACATTACATTATAACTGGCAGAAACACGTCTGCACGAATTTTCTCGTTTGAAGTACAATATACTGTCTTTATACATTTTATTAAAAACAGAGGGACATACAAACAGACAAGGATATATGTGGCATATTAGGTTATGGGAAAAAGATATATAAAGGGAGATGGTTAGCCAGATAAAAGTAAGGTGGGGCAGGGAGAGAGTTAGAGCAGTAGATAGAAAGAGACAGAGCAATAGAGACAGAGCAGTAGGGAGGATGAGCTAGGGAATAGTGTTGAAAATGAAACGAGTTGGAGCAGTAGATAGAGACAGACAGAGCAATAGATAGAGCCAGCGCAGTAGAAAGATGAATTGAGGACAGATAAAAGTCAGAACGGAGCTTTTACAGTAAAGGATTAATGCAAAGAAAGAAAGGTGTATGGACAGGCAGACAAAGGGACAAACAGATAGACAGACATAGACAGAGATATTTGGCTATCAACTGTATGGCTAATATTAGCACTGAGCACAGAGTAACTATCATTTGTAACAATGAGCGGGATTAATTTGAGATGTAAGGGAGCTGAAGTAAAGGGGCAGGATACAGATGGAGAGAGTAAGGTACAGACTGTAAAAAAAGACAGCAAATACATTTCAGGAAAACAGTTGCTTCCTGTGTAGAAGAGCCAAGCATCTGAATGTATTTAGATTGTTTGACTTGTACACAGATAATTCAGCATGAAACAATTCAGATTGATTCGCTCCAGGACATTCCTCTTCCTGTAGGCTAATCCAATAAGTAGCATCAAGAATCATGTACAGGAAAATGAGACAAAAATGTCACAGAGAGGGTTTTAGTACACCTCTTAGCCAGCCTGCGTTTCCTATCTGGGTGTGTGTGTCTTCGGAAGTGTATAATGAAGTAGTAACCAGTAAGCGGCAGTCCTGTAGTGATGAACATTCCCTTGCTCAGTAGGTGCATGTGATTTCATACACTGTGGGCCTGATAACACAATCCTCCTGACACATGCAAGTAGAGCTACATCAGTAAGCTTTACAAGAGTAATTATTTTTAAACTGTTCATTTTTAATCCCTGTGTTCTGTGTGCGTGTGTGATTCTTTGCATTCTTAAAAATGTAGATAAGCCGACCAGTGCACTATAGCTATTAAAAACAGAATTATATTTAACTGCTAAAGTGAAGGCCAGTGTCCTGCACACACCATACACACACACGTTGGTTTCTCTATAGTGGCGATGACTACTATTAATGCAGCTAACTAATGCTAGCCCTTACCCTCTCCCTAACCCTAAACATAGTGTCAGCAATGGGAAAGCAACTTCCTGGCTATTTTTTGGCCCACCTTTGCTACGTCATTTGAAATTTAGCTCCTATTTATCTTGACTTTGGTGAAGCACAAATCTGGAAAAGGATGAAAAAAAAATTGAGCTGCTCTGAAGATTCCCAAGAGTGCAGCACTTCATAAAACTTAAATGGAAGAAGTCCAGAAAAAAGGATTCTTTTTAAAAATAATCATAGGAGAAGGCTCTTGGTAAGAAAGGTGACCAATAAACCTAGTGTCTGAGCTCTAAAAAACCTGTGTGCAGATGGAAGGAACTTCCAGAAAATCAGCCACCAATGCAGCACTCTACCAATCTGAGCTTAATGACAGAGATTTTCGTTTTTCAGTCAGACTTAGCTGCTTTGTTGCAAACTTCAGGCATACTTTCATAGGTTCAGAGAGGCACAGACAGAAATAAAGTGAGGATGTGAGAAAAAGAGCATGAGAGGTAGAGTAAGTGACGGAGTGAGAGAGAGAGAGAGAGAGAGAAAGCAAAAGAGATTGATTATGAGAGAAATAGAGTGCCACAGTGAACCACTGCAGAGTCTGTGCTCTTCTATTTCAGGCCAAAAATGCAATAATTTCTAACATCATTTTCAATAAACATCCCTCACACTTTGTAACTATGACAACAAGCAGAAATAACAGTTTAAACTCTGCCTACATAACACTTAACTACTCATGTCACTAAAATAAAATCAAATAAGAAATAACTCTTGAATGGTCCATGTGTTCCTATAATAGGAAGCACACCTTTGGGCTTAGGATCTGAATGCCTAAAAACCTCCATCATTCTTCTTAATATTCTTAAGAGGCAGATGAAAGTAACAATAACTTCATATTCAGGGGCTGTTACAATAGTGAATAAAAGAGAGAATATCTTACACAAGTTCCCGGGGCCATGAATAACACTAACCATAAACCAATGTCCATAGCTCTCGGGGTACAAGCCCTATCTTGAAGTATAAATGTAGGGCATTTTTTTTATTTACTTAAGTTAGCTTGAGTGTGTGTGTTCTGACTTAAACAGCAGAAGCCCTAGATAAACAGCATGCTTCATTCCATCATCATCTTAGCCTGATGTCTTAAATACATACACACACACAAATGACTTTATTGACTGGTGCCCAAAAACAGCACAGTAATCTCACCTTTAGTCAGAAACTGGTACTAAATACTGAAATCATCATAAATAACTAACAATGTATTGCAATATATTCTATAGACTACTATATTCTTAAAACAAATCCTGGAAATACTGCATTGACTCTGCCATGTTTTTCAGTGCCTTGCCCAAGCAGCCTGATTTGTCCTTACAGGACAGCGGTCCTTGCGCAGCATTCTTAATGATACAGATTTATCTTGAGAAGAAAACGCTTCCCAAAATAATAACCATCCGTCTAAAGCTTTTGAGCATCTATTGAGCAATAAATTCAGACATTTTTGCTTGGTCGTCAGATTTAGCCATACTAAGGAGAGCTTACGGCAATAAGTTTCTTCGTTTTACTAAATTACGTGCTGAAATATGACCTTCCCTTTAGTGATCAGTTACTGGTGCAAAATCTGAATCACACTTGATACTACTTTTAAATGAAAGCTATACATTTGTTTGTTTTTCTCGTTTTTGTTTTAATTCCTGGCTTGTTGACTTTCCACCATTAGCTAATGAATCTGCTAGCTGTATTACACTAGCTATGCTACATTAGCTAGATTACCTATATGTCTGCACACATAGACTAATATAGACAGAGGAAAATAACAATAATAAATATATCTAGGGGCTGGTAAATAATCGAGAGCATATTAATTATTAAGTTTCCAGGGTCTTAATCCTAACCCAAGAATAACCCTAACCCAAGGTCTCAAGTTTGACAAATCCTAACCCTACCATAACTCCAACCCAAGGTCTCAAGTTTGGCAAATCCTAACCCTACCATAACTCCAACCCAAGATCTCAAGTTTGGGGGGTCACATTAAGCATAACCCTATTCAAAAATATCACTTTCCGTGAGTCATGATTCTCAATATAAATCAAAGTCTCAAGCTCCCAGGGCCCAAATCTAACACTATGTCTAAACCAGGTTCTCTAGATTCCAGGCTTCCAAACCTAACCCTGGGCCCTCAGACTAACCATAGCCCTAACCCTGGGGGAACTAGGTAACGAGACCCTGAATACATAATATCAAACATAAAAATGAAGCTTGAAGAAAGCCCTGTACAACGGTACACATGCAAAAGAATCATACACTGTATACAAATTCTTAATGACTACTTAACTAGGTGTTTTGTCAGCTCTCGTATTCTCTCATGCAGCCATGGATTATTTATCAACCTGGTATTTCCTAATATCGTCAAATCTGCACTTATTTTTTCAAAGCTGCTCTCTCTCTATTTTCTGTTGCTGCTTTTTTGCTTTATTTATATATTTATTTTTATTATCTTTTTAATTTTTAATTGTAAAGCGACCTTGGGTTTTTGCACTATAAAAGTTGAAAGTAAATTTTTATTGTTATCATTATTATTATAAAGCTACAATTAAAAACAGTCAACTAAACTGACCACTAAGCATGAATTGGTCACAAATTTAGAAATTTCCGATTTCTGTGATTTTGGATCAATCACCTCACGTTCTCTGTAAAGTTCTGTCTATGATGGCGTAATGGCCTAATCATTACCTAATCACTTTGATTCAATAAAAATTGAAAACCTTGAAGTGGCGAGTAGCTTTGGTCAATATTCAGTCCCTGGCCAACACTAATAACTAAAGCTTCCATAAATGAACTTGATTAAATTTCAGACTTTTCTTTGTCCCAGCCAGTATAAACAGAATGTAATGGAGATCATTCAAGATCCTGGTAATTCAGAAATGTAATTTCTAATAAACTATTATATGGAGAAAGAGAAACAGGAAGATGTAGCAAAGACAGAAAAAGAATAAACAGAATGATTGAGAATAACTATCAACTGTAAGACGATACCTTAAACAATATATGTTTATTAGAATACAGTTTCGAAGAATAGGGACAAATTGTAGGGATAATGGTTATAAATATTTATTTATAAAATGCAATATATTTTCATCAAAACACTGTAGAAATGTAAGGGTCAGAGGGCTTTTAAATATAGTTGGTTGTGAAGTGAATTGAAAGGTTTTTTTACACCCAGGTAATCACAGCAGAGATTGTCCATTTGCAATATTAAAGATTTTTATTTAGTACGGAAGTTCACATGCACTAAAGAAATTCACATACAATATTAGTCATTTTAGCGGTGGTTAGTGGTGCAATGGGTAGTGCTGTGGCCTCGCAAGTATGACCTGGGTTTGAGCCTTGGGGGGTGATTTTTGCATGTTCTACCTGTGATCATGTGGGTTTTTTCTGCGTGCTTTAGTTTCTTCTCCCATTTCAAAGACATCCATGTTAGGTTAATCTGTGTCACTAAATTGTCATTAATGTATGAATGTGCGCTGTGTAAGTAACAATTCATTTACAGTTAAATATTTTAAATAAAAATCAAAACATATGCTATTATTTACATGATTTGGTAAATTCTTTAAAAATCATACAATGTGATTTTTTGTTTTTTTCGTTTATGATCCTTGCACAATCAGTGGCTGATTAAATATTTATATATATATATATATATATATATACACACTTACATACATACATACATACACACACAGTATACACACACAGTACATGGATTTTATATTTACAAATAATAATTTAACAAAAAAAAGACCACAGACCACAGAAAAAAAAGCATTATGAGTGCTGCTGGGTTTTACAACATAAAAAGAAGCAGGCATGACAGTCAAAGTCTCCAGAGGATCTGTCTTAGATTATCCAAGTTGCTCTGCAAAACTTACTAAATAATCTACTTAACAAACTACACGAATTGTACCTTGGAGCAGTTTTTAAGTAAAAAAAAAAACATCAACATTAGCTGGCACATTTTACTGAGTGTCTTCAAGAATCTGACCATTCTTCTGGAGACTTTGACTGTCACACCTGTTTCTTTTGCTTGTTGTAAAACCCAGAAGCACTCGTTATTTTTTTTGTCTGAAATGTGGTGTGTTATGGAATTTATTGTGTCCTTTACTAATATACATCATTTTATGCATCATTTTTGTTGGTAAAGTAATATTTGGAAATATAAAATCATTGTGTACTGTGACTCATTAATGCAAAATTCTTAAAAAAAACATCTCTAACAAATTTAGTACTAAAAAAGATGCTTAAGACTTTTGCACAATACTGTGTATATATATATATATATATATATATATATATACACACATACAGAATATAATTCTAATTTTCTGAGATAAAGATTTTGGGTTTTCATTGTCTGCAAGACATAATCAGCAACATTAAATTAAACACTTGACATAGGTCACTGTGTTTGTAATGACTATATATAATGTATGCATTTCACTTTTTG
>JAOUQT010000033.1:8999527-9013826 GCA_025769995.1 Xyliphius kryptos
AGTGGCCAGGTCACTACGTGATGCTGGTGGAGGAAAACGTTTCCTGACTTGCTCCCCCAAAACACCCCAAAGTGGCTTTTGATTCGTCACAAAGACTTGGTGTCTTGGTCACAGATGCGCCAGCACCAACAATTTGTCCTCTTTTGAACTCGGGTATGTCAGCCATAATGTTGTGTGCATTGCAATATTTTGAGCAAATCTGTGCTTTTGCTAATTAAACCTTCACACTCAATGTGCAATTAATGAAGATTGGCTAATTTATTTACTTTATTAAGCGTGGTTTGCTTTCAATGTCGATATAATAAAAAAGAAGTTGAAAAACATGAGACATGTGAAAGTGACAGAAAGTGATACATTTTGCCACTATGTTTGCACACAGAGGAATTCCGTGCAGTGAAACACACAAATACACACACACACAGGTGAAGTGAGCACACGTGCCCGGAGCAGTGAGCAGCCAGCACAGCGCCCGGGAACAACCACGAGTCCTCAGTACTTGTAATCAAACCAGGGACCTTCCGGTCATAAGGCTGGTTCCTTAACCACAAGCCTACGACTGCCTCCATGTTGCACAGGAAAAAACAATTACTGTCCTGTCATACACGGTCATCGCTTCACAATGGTTGGCTGAACAAATTTCCTCTGTAGGATAGGATTAAGCTAACTGAGCTTTCCAATCAAGTTTTAGCTCTAAGGACAATTTAGAAATACCAATTAGCCTACCGCATGTCTATGGACTGTGGGAGGAAACAAATAGACCTGGAAGAAACCCACCCAAACACAGGGTGAACATACAAACTCCATGCAGAAAATAGCCTTATCTATAAGAATTCCGACATGAGGTATGATAATAAATTAGCAAGCAGCAATTATATGGTGAATTTGAGCTCTATTGAATTCATAAATTTGCAAATCTGGCTCACTGCCTTGAACCTCACCACATGTCATCACTTGTATAAGATTCCATCGGAGTGGAACCAGGAATGGCTTGTCATTAGGGTAAGTGCATTGATCCGTTTCTCTAAGAGCCACATGCCATAAACAAAGAAAATGGCCAATCAGACACACAAGACCATACACAGACACCCATGAGACATGATCAATAGTAAACAAGCGCAAGTGAGTTAAAACCGCAGCGGCTTCTTTACAGCTGTGCTTCTAAAGCTGCTTCCTGTGGAGTGATAATCAATACCCAATAACCCTTACAAATGAATTGTGATGTCATTAATTTGTTTACCTTCTCCCTATATTGACAACAGTAGTGTGCCAAAGTCTTAGGCACCATAATTGTTCAGTACAAAATTAATTTTGTCATTTAAATTTCCACAAACAACTTTCCGTCAAAAAAAGATTTGTTACACAAAAGGTTTTATACGTCACAGCAACAAATTAAATACCAGTTCACAGATTTGGATCAGAAATATAATTATGCGCATAGGTCTCCGACATTATGCAAAGAGACATTTTCTGAAGCAAATAGGATTTTAAGTGCAGTAAACAGGAATAAACTGAATAAACTAAGTGAATATTTAGGGTGTTTTGCCCTCTTGTAGAGACTTTGGTTGCCACACTTGCTTAACTACTGCTTAATAATTGTTTAAAATAAAGTATGAAATGACACGCTGTATTAAATCATCACTTTTAATGGATGGCGACAAGACGCTTCCTGTTCATTATGTTGAAATCAAAAAGAAAACTAAAGTTAGTAAAAGAAATAAACTGTTTTTTTTATATTGAAAACGTTAGAAAGACTATAATAAATAATCAATGACAACCAAACTAACGGCCATCACATGATCTATAATCTTATGTCTTCTTATTGCGTCTTCTTATTGGCCAGGAAAAAACATGTGACACCAGTATTCAAAACATAGGGTCGGGGACTGGTGCATTTAAAAAAATATATTTAATTTTAAAATTGGAAACAAAGGTAATTCGTCCCTTAACCTAGCGTTTATGTTAATAATGCTTGTGTGTCAATGCAATTATCCCCATAAGAATCAACATCAAACCATTCTATTGGTTCCATCCCACAAATAAACATAATAAATAAATCATACAATAGTAAAAGTAAAATGGTGCTAAATATTGCCATCAACATCGTACGCTTTTTCGTTTAACTACTACCGTTCTCATTTCCTTTCTTTAGCCCCATGAAGATTTACAAAAACAAAAAACACAATTTTAAGTTGTGCAACAAAACAAACACCACAACACTACACGGAAGATGCTTGCAGAAAAAGTGCTGTGGTAGTGACACTGGAAGTGACATACATTGTACCCATTAGTACTTGGAATTATCAATAGACAGACTAAGAATCCCAATCACAAGTCACACAAGATTCAAGTCTACTAGACAGCCAGAACTTCAAATCCCAAAATTTACATTTACATTACTACTGTATATAGCCATGTGATGAGGCAGCCATATGACAACCCTGAAGGAAGTATAACAATAGGAGGGAGTCAGAAGAAGTGGAATGGACTTTACGAGACAGAGGTCATTGGAGAAAACTGAATCATAAATAGAGTCAGCCGATGATGGCGTAAGACATGACACAATAAAGAAAATTCAAAAATAATAAAAAGTTTACAGCACATGGGAAGTAAAAGGATGAAATTTATATTTAATGCAGGATCATGTTCACGGAACAATCACTGGATTAGGAACACATGGCAGGTGGCATATGATCACTATTAAAATGCCTCAATTAGTGGTTCTTATACTTATACCGAGCCCATAGGTGTGGTGCCAGTGCCAACACCCAGCTGAAGATTGCAAAGCAAATCAGCCACGTGTGACAGATATAAGAAGTTTGCGCCAAATTTGCAAGCAGAACTTGCAGAGCTGCTCCAGAGATAATGGGTTAACTTTAATATGGAGGATGTTCGCCAACTTGCAGAAATTTTCCCCGACATTTCCATGCTGTAATTGATCAAAAGGACCCGTTATTATCCAGGCGATGCTAATCTAGGGACAAGAATAGTGCATTTCGACATGGACGACACACAATGATTTTGTTAGTCTTAATGCTAATGTTTTCAAGCTGTGTAATGTTTGTGATCGTGTGTGTCATGGTGAGACTGAATTATAGATTGACGGTGCGAGACTTCATGTTGTGTGTGTGATTTTATGAGTAATGTTGCAATTATGTTTTGTATCACTTCCTCGCAGCCAGTCATGTGCTTGTCATGTAAACCCCTCCCCTACTTCACAATATTAGACCAAACATGGATCTTCCCATGACATCACAGCATCTATCTCTCTCCCTGTCCCTCACACACACAAACTACCTTCAGCTGGAAAAAAAACAGCTGTTTCCATAGCAACAGTCGAATGAGAGAGCGAGGTAATGACATGGAGAGGAAAAGCTGTGTGTATGTGTGTGTGTGTGTCAGGTGGGGGCTGGGTGACACAATGACAACAGCACACGGCCTCATAGTTTCTCAATACGAGGACATCGCTGAGACTATGATTGCTCTTTCTTGAGCATCTTCCAGACAGAAGCATAGACAGAATACTGATGACGTCACTTTGAACTGTAAAAATATGCAGATGCTACGGCTTGAAAGAGTGTGTCCTGTGCTCTGTGTCTCCATGTCTTATATTTGGTATCCATGAGCTCTATGGCAACAGTTGTCATGGATTCTCACTCGGAGCTTTGCTTGCCTAATTGGACGATCGTTTGCAGTAACGGCGGGAAATCTGGCGGCCCTCATGCACGCGCGCGCACACACACACACACACACAGTCACTTTTTTTTTATTTGACTGTCAACCTCTCCCAGAGTGTTTCTCATCCAGTTTGTTTCTTCCTATCAGTTTCTCACCTCAATCTTTCGTTTACTTTTTGACTCTCGCCCTCATCTCTTCCTCTTGCTTTCTTCTGTCTCACTTCTCAACTGTCTCTCTTCACTTCACCTGCCTCTCACCCAGTCATATAAACTGTCCGTCCTGCTTTTATCACTCTCTCACACTCATATCTTAACTATGTCTTGCTTTTCTGTCTCTCACATTAATCCCAACGGTCAATCCCACCTCAACTGTCTCTCTTGACAACATCTGTCTCGTCTCTACTGTCTGTCTTGCTTTCATCTGTCTCACACCTTCATCACAAATGTGTCTTGCTTTTTTATCTCGTTTTTAACTCTCTCTCACTTTAATCCCAACTCTCTCATACATATATCCATCTCTCACACGCTCTTCTCTTGCTTTTCGGTCTCTCTTGCATCGATATGCCTCTCACATTAATTCCATCCGTCTCTCTTATTTTTATGCATCTCTCACACCTCACCTTAATTGTCTCTCTTGCCTTCATTTGCCTCTCACACCCTTATCTCCACTCCCGTCTCCTGCCCACATCTAACTCACTATGTTGATTGTTTTTATCCGTTTCTGATCCTTATTTTAACTGTCTCTATTGCATTCATTCATCTTTCACCTTCATCTTTGAGGGCGCCTCTACTTTAATTTAATGCAACACAGCAAAACAGTACAAATGTAGTTCTGTTGACCTGGTAAAGAGACACTCCTGACCTGAACTGTGACATTTGTTGGCACGTGCACATTATTATTAGTTATACCTTAATAAAACTGCTAGATTTTGAAAATCTTGGTTAAAACATAGGCGCACCACTTATTACATTTTCCCACTGATCCTTCTGTACCGAAACTACACAAATAAGTATTTTATTATCTAGTGTTATTCTGTGCTTTATTATGTAGCAATCGTAGGTCCTGGAGAAACAAAGTTTCCTTACGCTGTGTACATTACACACTGTGTATGGTTGCAATGACAATAAAACCCAATTGACTCACTCACAACTCACTCTTTTTAACCTGATTTATTCATTTCACCTCTGTCTATATCATGCTTTTATGGATGCCGTTTCCCCCAGTCTCAATTTAGAGCTTCTCATTTTCCAGTTTCTCGCTGTCCATCTGTCTTTTTTGCTCCCTCATATCTCACATGTCTCACTCCTTTACTCCGATAAATCTTATTGCAGTCAGTATTCTGCATCCATCACTCTTACTCCATTTCTCTTCTTTATTCTAAATTATTCAAAAATTCTCCTACTTCTTATGCTTCTTTCTTGTCTTGATCCCTGCTCCTCCTTTAAATACTCCTCCCCAGTCACATCTTACTTCTTTACTTACAATACCCACCATCTTACTCTACATCCACTTACATCCAAAAATCATCTTTTTCTTATATTGCAGACTGACTGCCTCAATTTTTACTCTTACTCGTGTGTGCATCTCTTACTTTTCTACCATCTCTATGTTCTAATGTGGCTTCTCGATTTATATTCATCCTCTTTTTTGCTCTCAATTCTCCTTTTTATTTATATTGACTATGTCTCAGACTCCAACTTCCTGGTTTTAGACCATCTTTGATTTTGTATTTCTGTAGTTCCCAAAATTTTTGCTGTTGTCCTGTTTTTTAATCTCTGACTCTTATTTTATCTTTTCTCTCTGTGTATATATAAATGCCAGCTGTCGATTTATAACATCTTAGGGGGGCAAAATGCCAACATCTGACCTTGTTCAGTACTACATTGTAGCATGGGTGTAATAAATGTATCCTGTTCTGTATTATGTGGGTTTTTAGTTATGGGCCATTTAACTGAATTGTTTCAAACTGTGGTCCCACAGACAAAACAATAATAGAAAAACAACAATGAAGTAATCTATAATAAGTAAATTATGATGCATTTAAACTAAAATAGAGGTCAAATAAATATATACAAAATCATTATTTCTATTACGACATTGCTGTTCCAAACACTAAACATTTCTTGTACTTTTTTTAATTATTATATATAAAACGATCTTCTCTAATATCTTTAAGTTGATTTAAAGGTAAAGTTGATATATTTTAAACAATTAAACATTATTTAACAAATGGTCTAAAATATTTTTGTCTATAAACACAAAGCATTTTAGCTCAAAAGCAGAGATGCGATTAACCTCTTTGTGTAGAAGCGAATTTTAAGCAATTTTACTACTTCAATTTAACATTCATTATCTAAAGTTCTACATATTCCACAATGATCATTCATGGCGTAAACTGAAGTAAACACTTGGGACCAAATCTTTAAATTACATCAAAACCTTTAATTTTATCATTTAGCTTGAATGTTTTAGCATTATGTACCTGAAAAAGTGATAAAAACAAAAATTTTTCTTTATTTGTTTAAATTATATAATGTCTGCACGAATGCAGCAAACTTAATGTTTGTGTACTTTAATTTTCTCAATTTCTCACAGAATAGACAAATAAACAGTTGTCAATCACTTTCAGGAAGCATATTTAAACCTATTGGTTATTTACTTTGGACAGTGTTCTAGTGACTCACAGCTCCATACCCGCATATCCAATTTAGAGTGCTTTTTTTAATGCTAAATTACTCATCGATGACCAAAATTGTTTATTAAGCTTATTAAGGACATATTACGCTTTGTATTTGTTGACAAGTTTGGGGGAAAACGTTACATTCTGGATAATATTTGCTATTGTTTTGATGGGACAAGACAGCGTTTTTTCTATAAGTTATGCGCAATAAAAGAAAAAGACTTTATTCACACAAGGTACAATTTTCAGTTGTTTTATTAATTTGATTAGACACTAAACAAATTTTTGATGATAATTTCTGGAGTAATTGTGCACTAAAAACCAGGAATGAGTCAGAAAATCTGTACTTCATGGTAAGGTTGAGTGTTGTTAGGTCTCATTGTTTTTACATAAATATAATGCAGTCTTAAAAATCAGGATGTAACTATAGGAATTTTCTCTACCAAATACACTTTCTATTATAAAAAAAAAATGTTTTCTTAATAAAACATAACATTTCATACAAATATGTTTACCTTTGTCCATGTACTGACTAGCATTTAACTACCTTAACATTTACTTCCAAAACACTTGAAGTATAATGGTAACGCTTTGAAGGTGACATCGTTTTGGTAAGGACAAAATTAAATGTTTAATCATTAACTTAACAATCAACATAATTTAAGTAATTCTAAACAGAAATACTTTTGTCCATATTACATAAAATGTTACGTAATGTTACGTAAGAATGTGATATAATCGTAAAAAAAAAAAATCACATTAGTTACAACTGAAGCAGTGAAGCCATTACTCTCACACTGGGAGTTTATTAAAAATAAAGTGCAATGAATTATCTAAATTTCACAAAAAATGTGCTTGTGTGCAGCAAAGAATGCATTCTCTCACTACGAATAATTTTTCTCTGGGAAAAAATAACATCTGTTTCAATATTTAATATATTGTTTTAACTTCTAGTCGGTCCATTTATGAACTTCAATCAAAGTATAACTGGGAATACTAGATCTTTGACCTCTTCTTTCACTTTTTATTACTCTTTAAATTTCACTCCATTCAATGCCTATATAACAACTTACAGTGTCTGCATTATCAAAACACACTCAGTTTCTGCTACACTATCTAGTTAGTGATTCTTATTTGATTGTATCAGGCAACATTTTCAGCATTATATCACAAGCACTAGCAAGCCAAATAAAAGAGGAACCAGAACACAACAAATACCACTAAAGTCGACCAAGTCTAATCACAAGGAAAAGCAGATGTTTCACTTGAGCTCACCCAAGAAACTCTGCGTTATGTTACCACAGAGCCATAATAATTTGATCCTCTTATTGCCATTGCTACCCAGCACAATCCAAAATACAGCTGTGGTGCATTGAGAAAACCACCGTCTACAATCCCCCATGAACTGATCTATAGGCACTGCGTTTACTCCATATCCTTCCTGCTTCCTGGCAATGAAAGCAGACTATAGACTGCATTCCTCTATTTAAAAAAATACTCGTTCTGGGGGAAAAAAAACAACAGTGAACTGTAACTACAGACAATGTGCTTTATATAAGATGCAATGCTTAAATGTGTGCACTGTATTTGAGACTAGACTAAAATCTTGGCTGGCGATGTGCTCTCACGCACATGACAGCAATAAGTTAAAGTGAATAAAAATGTATAAAATAATACAGAGTTGTGCTAAGAAAATTTTTAAAGAAAAATGTGTTGCATCATTTAATTGTCTTATTTTGTTTGAAACTAGAGAAAAACTCAAATGACTATAGTGGACAACAGAATGCAATGAAAGTGCCGGTATCCCATATTTTAATATCTGAGTTACAATAAATTCAGTGAGCAGGTCTGATGACATTATAATTTGCACTTTCTTTTTGGTAGTTTTTTGGGAAAATTTGAAATAATTTATTAATTGGTTTAGTGTTTTGTTATACAATATGTTTGGCGTTTATCTTCAGTAATGTCACTGCTGCTGTTAAAGTATAATTTTATGAAGAATGTACAGTAATATGCAATTGGTAATGAATCGTGTATATATTTGTGAATCAGAGCAATTCTATGGTTCATCAACATTATGATACTGTTATTGAAGATCCATATTTTTCACCCTTATTTTAAATCAACTATATCTAAATGTAGGTTTAGTCCACTATGTTCATATGAAAATTAGTCGACTAAAACTAGGAGTAAAACTACAAATAATTCAGATGACTAAAATTAGTACTAAAAATAAAATTACATTTTAGTCAATAGAAAATGACTAAGACTAAATCAAAATGAGCTGTTAAAGTCAACACTGCTGCACAGAAGGGCAGCCTTTCACAAAACTGGGTTCATACGTAGTGGACAATTGCCCAGAAATACAATTATGTCACCAGAAACCAGTCCGTCTGCTCTTCCTCATTTCTTTATCTGCACTTTTTAATGATTCAACAAGCGCTACATGTATTTTCACTCATCATTGCTTTTAAGGAAAAGAATAAGAAGGCACATGGTTCTTGGGTGGGGTAAAAGAGTTGGAAAATATAACAATATTGCTTATGACCTAACTCGACCTCAATGATAAAAAAAATAACCTGAAAACTTAGAATTACTCGTTCTTCTGCTGTTCAAACGTACACTAAATGATGACTGGGTTAAGAACACCTGGCAGATGGTATATTATTTCATGATAAAATGTCCCAATTGGTGGTTACTTGAAAATCGTCTCTTTTAAAGGTGTTGATATGTCCACTGCATATCAGCAGGCAGTATTGACCAGGTATGGGCAAACAGCATGACAAATGTGACAGTTCTGTCCCCCAAAGGTGTGGTGGTTCAGCAACAGATGAAGTGTATCACAGGAGAGCACACAGATTCTAGTAGTAATAATAAAAAAATATTAATAATAATAATATATTCAACTTATATATGGTCTTATATATCGAAAAGCAACAGCCCTACAGAAAGTAGAGAGAAGGCTCACAGCATCCGAAGCAATAAGGGCAGAGTCGACCAGCAACCCATGCAATGTTCTCCTATATAGATTGGCAAGTACTATATAGATTGGTAACTAGTCAATGGCTGCATTGGAGCAAAGCTGGATTTGTAGCAAATCTCATCAAAATTGTAGCATTATCAACTAGTGGCTGATATGAGTGGCTACCATCAAACTACCCATGCAAGCTCAAAAAGCAAGTGGCTCCTAATAGGAAAACAACAGACGCCAATAACTTCCAAAATTCCTGTCTTTCTCTTCTTTGTATCCATATGGGTGACTTGTTAACAATTCACCTTATCTTAAAATATATACAGTAGTTAAATATTGTTCATAAAATTGATATTTTGATATAACCAATACTTTTCAATAGCTACAATTTCAATTTCAACAGCCCTGAAGCTAGCAAAGCTGCTGCTATGATCATGGGTTGAATTGCAAAAGGAGGATGCTTGAAACTTTGTGAAATCTATTCCCCAACATCTCTGCATGGTAATTCTTTAATTAAAAGGGTGGACCAACTCGTTATTAGCCAGCTGTAAATAGAGCCTAAATACAGTTAAGATTAGTGTAATATCAGTTACAATTTGCATTTTGATCGTCGTGCACCCCGGGAAACGTGTATACTCATCCAGAGCAGATGTCTGTGTTTTAGTGTTGTACAATGTTGAGTAGCTTCCAATAAGATTCCTCTATCAGACAAGTCGGGGCAAATAAAAAGTTACCCTCACCCTGCAGATATGCTATATTTTGAGCATAAAGAATTTGCCCATAAAAGTCATACCTGATATTCTGATTGGATATAAATTGATATACCCAAAACACAAATGTGCACAGAAGAACAAAACTAAAAGAAATTTAAAATAAATTCAAGAAAACGCATTTCATTTTGAGTATTCATGCAATTATTATGGTTTCTGCAAGAATCAGCAAGCCTAATTATGCCTTTTAATGCCCTTTTATTCTTATTTCTATTGCCATAAACATACATGGACACAATCAACCTCACAAAATGTGACTTATATACCTTGCTGTTTATCTTTTGTGCACTGGTTTAATCTCTGTAAGAACAGAACTGGTCCAGAATTGCTTACTGAAGAAATCAGTTTGATCTAGAACTCAAGTCCAAATATATGTAGCTGGTTAGTTTTTCCACATGTGAAAGATTTAGCAATTTTTGAAATTATAACACGTTGCCTTGAAAAACTTACATTTAATGATCTTTAATTTTTGAACAATCTATTTCATGACTTTTTAATGCTTTTTCAATACCACACAGAAAGCCTGACACATGCCTCAATACGCTTCAAAATTATGTTCATAGAGATTATTTATGATAATCCAATAATTTCTACAAAAAATAAATACTGACTTTACTTTCAAGCAACATTTTAATGACATTTTTTTGATTTAGAACTGTATTATTAGACCCGCCATGGACTGCACATCTCTTTTTAATGTCAGAGCAAAGTACACTACTTTAAAGCATAATGAACATAATGAACATACTGGCACTACTGGCACTACTGGAAGTTAAGTCCTAAAATATAAATATGAAAGTGATCCATTTCGCCACTATGTTTTCAGCCATTTTTATTCAGCTGAGTGGTTAAAAGCATGCTTCTGGGTAAAAAACAGGAAGGTTATTTCGGTTTTACTCCCCAGGGTCACATCATCTGACAAGAAAATGGGAGGGTCAATCAGCTTATCTCTATCCCACAGAGCACATCTGTGCAGTCAATCATCGCAAATAGATGACGGCATATGCCATGATGTGTAATACACACATACACAAGTAACAAATTATATTTTTTAGATTCAATCATTGTTTACTCTGCCAGTATTTACTAAATACTGTAAATGTAACAGAAGTGTCAATGTAATCATGCCTTGGATCTGCCTATTATGTTAGTTTTCATGAAGTGTATAACCGCTATCATGTGGATGACTTTGCAGATATGACACAAAAATAGTAATATACAGTATTTCATACAACAGCTGTAGGCCGTGTTTGCCACTGGTTAGCTTGATAGCATTAGCACAACGCTCTGTTAACAGCTCAGCCCGTGAAGTAGGGGCACCATATGCATTTTAATACTTATACATTATAAACTCTTCCTACGTACATGCAACAATTGGATGCCAATGTGAAATGAATGGTGAATGATGGTGATGCTGCACACAGAGAAAGAAAACAGCCTGTGACGGTTACTGAGCCAATTGGCGACTGTGACACAAAGAGGCATGCTTTAGTTGGTCGCTTTCCAGCAAATAACCAATCTGTGCTGTGTACATGTGGGTAAGTATCTCAAGCGGTTGCAGGTACATTTCGGTGCGTTTTCACCCACTAAATAAGTACACCATTACTGTAAATAGTATTTTATTATGATTTAATATTCTTTTAACATTTTAGAATAAAATTTCTTAATTCCTTAAACAAAATTCATCAAAACTATCCATTCATGTACAGTATGTACTATGCAAATTCCCACGAAAAATATTTTTATTCCCAGCGATATTTTACATTCATATTTTTGAAATCCCACGAAACAGCGAATCCACAATAATCGAACCGCAAAGTAGCGAGAGAATTATATGATGGAAAATTTTAATCCTTGATGTAATTTGCCAGGGTAGAGAAGTGCAAACTTCTGCCCTTTCTCAGCATCATCTCACACATTTGCCCAGTTTAATTCATGAACTCAAGCACCTCTTTCTATCTGCTTTATTACTGTTCTTCCTTCCCCATACCAACCAATAGTCATCCCCACAACTTACACTAGTGAATACTACCCTATAAAGGCCATATAATGCCTGCAAAAATTATTAGTTAGGCAAAATGCTAACGACATTTGGAGAATGTGCCAACTTTGGCTACACAAAATTTAACAATGGCGCATGTGTTCATTACTTGAGTGCCATGAATGCGGCACATGGTAGACACTTCAAAAAATCAAAGCCCCTGTGTTCTAGGATACTGCGTTCTGGACAGCATGCGTGAGAGATAAAAAGCTGCTCTATTCAGAAGGCAGGACGGCTGCTTTACAAGACTCAAGAGCAGGAAAGACACGTTACACACACCAGAGAATGAAATCAAGGCTCATCTGTGATATATTGAAGAGATGAACTCAAGCTTTACCAAGCATGGTCACTGGCGGGACGGTGTTTACTTTACACACTATGAAGGGGAACAGCAAGATGTGAGCTCAAGACTTCACAGTAAAAAAAATATAAAAGCGACTATATTCTCTCAGGCAACATTAATAATAAGTAGAATGCATCATCAAGCAGGACAAAGACATGGATTTTTGGATCATGATCATTTCATGTGCTCTCATCACAACATACAAAAACCTTAAGATGATACATTTCATGAATGGCAGAATTTAGAACATAGCTGGACACTCATGTTTTTATTATGATTCACTTTCAGTTTACCAGGAGGTTCCAATAAGAATACTGAGAATAAATCACATCAAATAAAACGTGCAGTACTACATACAAAAGTTTCCCTGTTTTTGTGCAATATGTAATAGACATGTGTTGTTAAATTTCTGCACTAAAGGCCCAATAATGCTCAGCGTTAAATGCGGACATATCCGATGCGGACAAGGACACGGACAGATGTTAACATGATGGTGCAACACCACTGGAGACTATGGGGGCAGTGTAATACGCGACTAATTTCATATGAACACCACGAAAACAAAATGGCTGAATTTTGAAAGTTTTAAACCTTTTATTTTTTTATTTTTTAAGTAAATACAAGCTCCTCACAGCAAGAAAGAACGGGTTTGATCCTCAGGTGGGGCGCCCTAGGACATTTCTCTGTTAATTTTTTCATGGGTTTTCTCTGGGTACTCTGGTTTCCCCCACAGTTTAAAAACATGCATGCTAGGTAATTGGAGACGATGAATTGCCCAGTCCTAAGCCCAAAACGATGAAGGTTGCCTTAGGAAGGTCACCCAATTAATGTGCCTGATCAGCAATGCTCGCCCACTGTCGCCATGTTTGAGTTTTACTACAAATTGCCCTCTATTAAATGTGCTGCTCAACAAAGTATGTGGTCAGTGATGGTTATAACACCTGTAGCACATGCATCAGTATAGATTAACATTAATAAATGCGACAGCCAAAAAGTATTCCCGAAGAACTAGGGTTAAATGCAAAGATGCAAAGGGCAAAGATGTTTTTTAAAAATAATGTTTCTATATAAAATGATATGGGAAGTAAACATTAATAAGCAAATGTAAGTGCTTTTTCATTAAACACTGCTCCATCATACAAACTGAGTGGTTTAATGCATAAATTATCGGGTATATTTTACAGAACATCCTGGAGAATCTACCACATTTCATCTGGGGACCTTTGCTGCAAAACTAAGCAGTCACATTTACAATTTATGTATCATTTGTTGATGAAAAAGCAGTGTTTAAAAATATAAATTCATTCTGTAAACATTCTTTCATGCAGAATTTAAAATACACTATATTTCCAAAAGTATTCGCTCACCTGCCTCGACTCAAATATGAGCAAATCCATAGGGTTCCATAAGACATCGGTCCACCCGTTACAGGTAAATCAGCTTCAACTCTTCTGGAAAGGCTGTCCACAAGGTTTAGGTGTTTAGTGTGTTTATGGAAATTTTTGACCATCCTTCCAGAAGAGAATTTGTGAAGTCACACACTGATGTTGCATGAGAAGGACTGACTCTCACGTCTCCGCTCCAATTCATCCCAAAGATGTTCGGGTTAAAGGCAGGCCAGTAAAGGTTACCAGACTCTGTCATCCATGTCTTTATGGGCCTTGCATTTTGCACTGGTACACAGTCATGTTTGAAGAGGAAGTGGACAGCTCCAAACTGTTCCCACAATGTTGGAAGCATAGACTTGTCGAAAGTGTCTTGGCATTCTTAGGCATTTACACACCTGTAGCCATGGAAGTGATTAAAATACATTATTCTG
>JAOUQT010000033.1:9037533-9047775 GCA_025769995.1 Xyliphius kryptos
AATGACCACATCACACTCTACCCCTCCCCCCCATATACCAAGAGGCATTTATCATTATTGTTAATAATTAGAAATGTGCAAATAATCTGAGTCTGCACACATTCAATCATTCATTTTCTATACCCACTTAATCCTAGTTTTACGGTCATGGGGAAGCCGGTGCCCACCCGGTTACTCTGGGCTCAAGGGCAGGAACAACCCAGAAAGTGCGCCAATCCATCATACGGCACACACACACACAATCACAGACATATTCAGTCACTAAAGTGTAATTTAAATACACCTATCATGCATGTCTTTGAAATGCTGGAGAAAACCGGAGTACCCGGAGAAAACCTGCCGGGAGAACATGCAAACTCCACACAGAAATTTTCAGAGTCGCTCCACCCGGGTTATTCTTTTAAGGGGGCCACAGCACTATCCACTGCGCCACCGTGCCATCCTAGTCTGCACACACTGCAACTTTATCCTAACCTTAGATACCTCCATTATGGAAGCAGGCAATGGCCTACGCCAAGGGATCCCTCCACCAGCCCAGCCCGAAAACTTCACTCAACTATTAATCAATGCATTAATGAGATCTCATTCTCTCTACAAAATAATGCCTAGGAAGTGTTTTCCCCCGCTAAGTGTGTTGCTGTATTTTTGGGCTAAAAACCTCTCAGGACAATACACAAGGCACTAAACGAGACGGGCTTGCTGGAAATTAAATTAGATTAGATTAGCTGCTTTATATGAAACTGCACAGTCTGGGGTGTGTTGTTCTGCAGTGGCAGATGGGAAAGAAAAGGTGAAGTCCTGACATGAATGTGCTTTGTGGAGATGAAGCACAAGTATCTTCTAGCCGGCGTACGCTTGTGGTCCTCTCGGGTTCGTAACAGATTCGTGCACAGCTCTGAAGATTGCCTCGTACTGGGATGAGTTGTATTTCTGCCAGATATGCATTGTAAAACAGGGGGCAAATATATTCTGTAGGAGATGGCTGTGTATATGTATATCAATGTGTGTGTGTGTGTGTGTGAGAGAGAGAGAGAAAATATTAGCAGGGTGAGTAAGGTGAATCAGTATGCAGGTATGCATGTGTGTGTGGGAGGTTATATGCTTGTGCACCCGAGTGTATTTGTTTGTGTGTTCACCTGCTTTTAGAGACTACAATCTGTTCTTCTGTTCTTGTTCCTGAGTGACTGAATAACTTCGGGTCGAAATTATAGGTCTTTTGTCCATGTACCATGCACTAATATCATGCCATCCTCCATCTGTGTGTGTGTGTTCGTGTGGGTGTGTTTGTACCAACTTGCATGCATTCCCAGAGGTCTTTGCCCACTCCTTTCATGCTAGTTTATGGTCAGGGCAATGGCCTGGCGATTAGCACAGCTGGCTATGCCATGTTCCTGCAGGCTGCTGATGCCCAGTGTAGCTCCTTTTCCTAAACGCATTCGTCACTGATCGGAAAGCAGATCATTAATCGCCTCATAGAAAAAAATTCCCGTCATTGATTTGGTAAATGTGTTACGTCAGATGCCCTTCCTGACGCAACCCTCACCATTTACCCGGGCTTGGGACCGGCACTAGAAATACACTGGCTTGTGCTCTCTAATGGCTGGTCTGTTTTCTGTATTTAACATTGCTGAATTCTGACTAAATTCAGACAAAAACAACCAAAATTATTTTGCTAAATATTTTTTTACTTACATACTGTGTGTCACTGTATGACTTTTCTTCTCTGGGTTTGATGTCAGCCTGCCTCCATTATTGTTGCTTTGCTGCCACTTAGATTAATATAGAACAGTTTTCTTAATATTATCCCTGTTTCTGAGCATAGCTTTTAAACCCATGTAATACATACCTACTTGTATACTGGCTTGTCATGTTTCAAAACTTGTGGGCTGGCATGCACTCTGTGTACTGACTTTATGTGGGCAAAACCTAAAATAATGATAATATGTCACATTTAAATGCAAATAAATTCGGTAAATATCGATAAAATCTTTTCCTTCTCTGATACATTTTAATACAATAGTACAATAATCTAGAACATTACTATCTGAACACAATTTCCAGGCTTATTGTAATTTGCGAATTGCTTTTTCAATTAGGTAACTTCATATGAGAACTAGGCACTAGTGACACAAATTTCAAATATTAACACTAACACAAAGTGAATTTCATAGCCAAGCAAAACGAAGTATGTATACAGCATGTAGCAGATGTAATAGTCCGCACATATACAGATCGCTGTGTTTTTTCCCTGTAACACGTGTTTATGTGTAATGAGGCAGGCGAAAGGAGCATGTGTGAACGCAGGACCCTGCCCCCAGCCAGCACGCCCTACCCGCAAGTGGCATGAGATCGCTCGCCATTGGCTCGGTGTGACACGCCGCCACCGGACCAGCGGGGAGTGCATCCTGGTAACAAACGCACAGGCCATGCCCATTTCGTATATTAGTAGATTAGAAGTCAATACGCTTTTTAGAATGAATTCTAAAAAGTTCTGTCTCTTCCCTTCGAGCTTCACATCACTGCAGAGCTTAGTGTTTTATTCGATTGACATTTAGCAGAAGCTTTTATCCAAACATAAATATCCAAACATATCCAAAACTGACTAGGAGTTTTTAATCCACCAACAGAACCAAATGAACAGGTTTTTTATAACTAAAACTCTTTACTATTTTTTCCTATTAAGTGTCATTCTTTACTTTCCCATACCCTATTTGTAGTTTAACAGCAGCTTCTGTTCATTCCTGCCACTTTCTTGACTATTTCACTTCAAATCAGATTCTGACTGCACATGGTTAAGTTTAAATTACAACAATTATCCTGTTTCCCAACTCAATACTTAGATTGCAATGTGCCTCACTTAGTCCTTTTAAAAAACCAGATTAGCTTAGTTAATAAATAGACGCTAAACTCTGCAGTGGCCGAGGTCTATGAAGATACAATAAATCAGGCAAATAAGATACTGATTCTGAACTAAATCTCTTTACAACTCTATCTACATTCTTGGTACGTTCATATAAACTTTAGATATAGTTTAAAGCAGGAATAGTTGATTACTGATGTGGGCATATTACTATATGGGCAACACCTTACTAAAGGTCCACAATTGAGCAATATACTAATGCTTTTATATTAATGAATTTATACATAAACTATTCCTCATCACATCAGGAAATAATGAAGTGTTTACCTTAACAGCCAACTGAGTCTGAACTGTCATTCTCTTAATTACTGTTAGTTACTATGATGGGGAAATACCCCTGAGCACAACTCAGGCACTGTGGTAAGTAATACTAAAAAAAAGGAAATGATTCAGAAGCAGACAGATCTAGAAGGTCAGGCAGTGGAAATTTAAAATATTAACAATATCAAATGGACAGACAGGCAATGCTAATAGATTTGAAGAGGTCTTATTGAGAATTTGAATTGCAGCAAGAAAGATGAACTTGGAAATAGGAAACAAGCTGAAAAACCTAGGCGTCAGCTTACGGTGTTCTAGGTTTAATAGACTGTCACAGGTGAAGAGAGAGACATTCTGGTCTGGAACATATCTGAAGGGTTATGACTGTACCCCAGCAACTTACAGATCCCCTTCCAGAACATGGTCCTTGGTCAGACAAAAATTTACTGGGGGGGTTACCGTAATGTCCCAGGTCAGGGCTTATATTACCCTGGAGTGTGGCACTTGCTTCTATATGTCAGCATTTATTCTTTTTGGAACTGCAGAGAGAGCATCAGTTCATGTTCATGAACAGGACAAGCCAGGAATTACCAAAGATGACTCATGTTGCTTAAAGCAGTCTAGCTTCTTATAGACCTGTCCATGTCCTGATGTTTTCCATTCGGGTTATTCTCGGTAGAAATATAACTTTTGATGAGCCAGTAATGCAATTCTCGATACCCACCCTGACAGTGGGTACAGGAGACATATTCCTCCTGGGTATACAAGCCAGTATAGCATTTTTGTGCATTTTCTTGTGTGCTCTGTGCATTCCAATTTTTCTCAGCTCTGCAGTCAACATTATGCTAGACTCAGCCTCCAGCATACAGCTCATGAAATTGAAGATTTTAAGAACCGTGCTGCAGCCTACAGTTCAGGGTCCCCATTGGTTTTGATTGCTCTTTGCCAGTAGCATATCTTCAGACGTACTCTCAGACTTAAAAGAGCATCCAAGCTTCTGCAACATGGCAAGGTATATATCCAAGGAGGACAGTGTTTTTGTATTAAGGTTTTAGGCCACTTAATTACACTTGGGGCAAGAAGAGAACTGCAGTTTGAAGGTTAGTGAACATTGACTCAGAGAATCTATGTTATGATAGGTGATGGGGTCGATCAGTATGGTGTTAGTATATGATGCTGGGACAATCATGCTTCATGTTTTTGGCCAACAGACTATATTTGGCTTAATAATAGCATGTTTTGAGACATGATTAGGGTGAGTTTGGATATTTGATAAATGCTTTGGTCGAGCTACCAATCCAGATTTTAGATCTATGTGGTTTCAAAGCTTATTATATCTGATGAGTTGCAGTTCCTTTAAAGCGGTCTTTTAAAAGCCTTCTTGTTAAATTTTCATTATGAAGGGCATCCTGTTCTCGATATTTTCCTTGTGGTGCCTATGGAACATTTAATATTTTGGAAATTACATCAAGTTTATCTGCGGTGTGTAGATATTTAATTTACACTATGATTTAGATTCCAGATAATGTCTGCACTGAACTGTTTCCTGAAGTGTGAAGGATTGATGAATGTAGTATATTAACAGTATAAATGTTATGTTAGTTATAATTTGTATTTAAAGTTTGTATATTAGTTCATTATTATAAAAAAGTATATTCTTTATATTGTGGACCATCTAATAAAGTGTTTTTAATGTAAATATAGCATTTTTTATATATTTTTATTAATATACATTTATATAATTGCTGCTTGAAGGCAATAATTACTTCAGTGCACAGGTTTGTACAATTTTTATTAGTTCAGCCTCGTAAATTTCTCATTCATTTATAAATCACCATGTTAGGTCAGGAAGCTGTAGATGGATTTTTTTTTACAAGTGAGTGTTTCCATGCTTTAAAGTAATGTGTTTAATGTGTATACGTCGACTTCCTTTCCTGTTGGGAAAAAAACAATTTCCATTTAAAGAGTTCCAACACTTATATAAAATTAATTTGAATTTAATAATATAAATTAACATTTTCTCAGTTTCTTTTCAAAACACAAAATAGTAGATATGGTATATATGTGTGGTACGTAAGTAAATATTTGTTACTCGTGTTAAAATATATCACTTAAATTAATGAAATATTTTCCTCCACTCCCATGCTGGTGTATTAGAGAAAAGGTTATCTAAGACTAATTATCGAATTACAATTATTTTTAACAGTACAAACTTGCATAATAAAGTGAATTGTACATAGCAACAGACAGGATATGTCCTGTCATGTTATATGCCTTTGTGGCTTCACCAATACCACAAGTGTTTGAACTGTTGGGGAACCCGGAGCAGCCGGTGGAAGCCAGTGCGGACTTGTGAACATGCAAACTCCACACAGAAAGGACCCAGGAATCCAGGACCTTCTTGCTCTGAGGACCTACCCACTGCACCACTGTGCAGTATAACACTTTTGTTAACATTTAGATTTGTTGTGAATTAAGATTGACAGATTAAATTTGTAGCTAACATTTGTAAGCCTAATGTTCATGAGTTTAAAATCAGTAGAACACAGCAGTGCATAAAGGGTTGCATGGTGATAGCCACTGCTGTCCATAAAGATCTACAGTTCAAATTGACCAGCCCGAAGGCTATGATGAATGATACCAAATTAAATTTTTATGGGTAAAATTTGAATTATTTTGGACAACAAAAAACACTGCATTCCAGTATAAAACCTTGCCTCTGTCTTGTTTGTTAGGGATAAAAATTTAGAAAAATAAAGTTTGTAAACTTTATAATTATATCCAGTATTTAATTTCTGTAAGGCTGCTTTGTCACAATGTTCCATTTTTAAACGTGTTATACTGTATAAATAAAATTAAATTCAATTAAATATTAAACCCTATAAATTAAGACGGGGATGTCAGCCAAGTTTGTATGTGTAAAGGCAGGCGTAGACTTTTCGTAAGGGCTCAGAAACAAATCAACTGTAGCTTGGTAACAGGACATTATGACTAGAGTCATGAAGGGAAGTCGATGAGGATACATTCAAACACTACTGGTGCTAAGCATTCAACTCACATGTCAGTTAGCATTCCCCTTTGCAGATGACTGGTCACTTTGTGTGTCAATGGATTTGTTCACTCTCAGTGTTGTGGTCTATACCAAGTGCTTTGTCAGTGGTGGCATTAAATCTGCATCGTGTTCAACCACAAGCCGAAGTAACCCATAACCACATAACCACAGCTTCAGTCTTTATTTTGGAGAATCCCTGAAACCCGCTAGTCTACATGCAACTGCAAGCTCTGAGTTGTCTCTATTCCTCACAAGCCACATTGGCTTAATTTTCCAACATATACTCTGTGTCCCAAATGATGTTAACAAGTGATGGTAAGTTTATTTGCAGAGCTTGCTCTATAATCTTGAAATAGTTGATGTAATACTATTACTAATATTTTACTAACACATCTCTCTTAATTGTTCAGCAGGTAGAGTATCTGTGTTCCCAGGGCCACATGTTCAGCAGATCTAAGATTATTTATTGATATATTTGTAATAAGTAAATCCTAAGGCATTGTTAAACTCAAGACATCATTAACTAGAAAATATTCAAATTAAGGTACATGTTTAAAGGTACCCCAGGCCCTGGGGATATAGTGTTAACACAATTAATTATTATTGATTCAACTGCACATGGACTGACGACTTCTGACCTCTAATATGAGACGGGTGGATGGGCGATCCTTCCTTTAAACATTCCATTTTCATATGTGTTTGATCTGTTATTTATCATTGAAATGATAAATAATACCATGCATATCATTATACAGTGTTGGAATCTGTATGCATGCCTTATCATTTCATTCTTGTACAGGTTTTGTATATGTGTATTAAGTAACTGTATTATATTTTCATCCTAATTCTAATAACTAAGTATTTTCTTTTGAATTCTTGCAAGATCTTACTTAGACACAGTGGGCCATATTCAGAGTTGATCAAATTTGATTATGTAAGCATTTGATTATGTCACGTTTAGTCCCAATCGCTCTCATGTCACTTTTTTGAGTAGATGCAAACAAGATGAGTATTTTCAAGTATCCAGACCAATGAGTTAAAACATCTCTTTGTCTTTGTTCCTGAATTAAATCAGTGATAGAAAATATGGACTGGAGTATGAAACATTTTCTGTCAAATATATGTAGAGAAATTGTTTTTCCATAAACAGAAATAATAAAAATTCCAATATTATGAGATATGAATGGGCAAATAGAATGCGATTGCATAAATCTACAAGCCACATAATCATAAACGTTGGGACACGTATAAAATGGTGATTATTAGGTAAACTGCTAAAAGGTAGGATAATTAGGTATAAAAGAAGCATCGAAAAAAAGGCTTGAAACAAGAATGGGTCATGGTTCCCCACTTTGTGATAAACTTTCCAACAAAATTGTCTGTCCGTTGAAAATAAAAAGGTTTCTTGGTGCACCGTTGCAAATTTTCCATCTATTTAAAAATCTGAAATAGCATGAAAATATTTTATTAAGAAGACAATGTCACTGAGACATTCAAGTATTAAATACTTAATGAATGTGCAACACCTTGCAGAAACTAATAATAATAACTGATACTTTATTGATCCTCGTAGGGAAATGTTTTCTCTGCATTAACCCTTTCATGGGTACACCCAGAGCAGTGTGCTGCCACCTGCTGAGGAGCACAGGGAGCAGATGTGGGTTCAGTGACTGGCTTGTAGTAGGCATTGAATCAGTGATCTTTTGGGCCTCAGACCTCTAACCTATCCCCTAAAACTGCAATAATTAGAATTTTTAATCACCAAATGATTAAATATTAAAAATATTTAATGTAACCCAGTGGTAAAATGCCTTTGTGCAATTTTTATTTGTCAGATATAATAAAGTTTATTATTGAAGTCATGGAAAATATTTTCTTTTGATTGTTATCCAAGGTTTAAAGTGAATTTAAACAAACCACAGATTTAAATCGCATTATTAGAAAAGTACAGGCTAAAGAGCAAACAATCAGGTTCGAGGTTATATAGAGACAACATGCCCACTGTTTGAAGGTAAAGCTGCCCTAGCATTTGTCATATGAAGTCATGAAAAACTATTACGGTAAACATTGCCTCATATGTACAATATTATTTGTTAATAGTAAACACTTAACAAAATAGACCAAATAGAACATTTCGAACTGACAGACTGTAGCACTTTAATATTACCACTTTAAATTTAAAATTACTTCTAGTACAATTCAATTACACATTAAAAATGATAAGTTCATGCACAATTAACTCAGACTAATTTTCTCTGGTTGTTTTATTTCTCTGAGCTACATCTATTAAGCTGAGTCTAGCTAGAGTCTCTCAGATTTCAAGCAGAAACTCTATTTGGATGAGACAGTCGTGACATTCTCAGTCAAGAGTTGGCTGTGTAATTGTATGGTTTGCTAAAATTAAAATCCTAAACCTAACCCTTAATCCTAAACCCTAATTCTAACCATAAATGTTCAACATTTCTTTCTGTTTCACATATGGTAGTGACAGACTGCATTATGCATTTGTAAACATGGTTTACATAGTCACAGTTATAGTAACAACACAGAGAGATGATTAATTTGATTGTATTGGATAGTTATTGGGACTGGACCAGCTTCATAATTGTAGCTCTAGGAACAAGACAAACCGAGGAAATCAGTTTGTCCGTCAATTCATTCTTTACTAACTTTACTCTGAATATGGCATTCTGTATAATTTGATGTCTACACCTAAGCTAACCCTTTTCACGTGTGAAAACTGTGTGCTATGTTTTCTATACGATGTCTACTTACACACACTAACCTCGCTGATTCTTTAAATCGCTGTCTAGGAACTGATCCATGATACACCTGAAGAATGAAAACGAATGAGAACCAGTTATCATTATCTGTAGAATATCTGGTTAATGTTTTCATTCTGACCTCTGTATGTAGTTTGTTTAGTCATCTGTATTACAGCACATTCGAGAGAAGAAAACCTGTGCATCTGAGATCAGCAGGAAAGGACGAGCATTTCTCTTCTTGTAGAATATATTTGACAGTGACCCTAGCGGTCCAGATAGTGCTCTTTCAAGCAGCTCCAGTTATGAGACTTCTTTGTTTTGCACATTTATGTAGTTATTCCAGCGTTATTGACTGTGTGTATGTTCATGTGTTGCAGGAGAACTGTGAGAGCCTCATGCCTGTAGGAGACTGGAAGGTACTGGAAATATATTATTAATTAGTATCAAATGTAAGATAATCTGACAAAGACAAATGTAATTCCTGAATAATAATCGGCAACAATATGCCTTGCAGAAAATCAAACAAATATAAAGCAAAGGTACATGAAATAAAAACAAAGTGACGCGTGCATATTGGGAAATACAACCACTATATTAAGTAACCTTGAGACCTAAGAGACCTTGACCCAGAGTGCTCAGATGTATAAATTATGAATGGATACATACAATGAATGAGCACTTGGATTAGTAACACTTGGCAGGTGGCATATGATCACTCATAATATGCCCCAATCGGTGTTTATGTCAAAACAAGGTCCCACGTTCGGTGTTATGTCTACTGCATGGCAAAAGGCAGGATTTGCAAGGTAAGGGTAAATGCAGGGGCTTGAGTGGCTTTAACCTCAGACAGATAGTTGTTACCTGGAGGTATGGTGCCAGTGTTTCAGAAACAGATGTAGAGTTGAGGAACCATCAACAAACATTCACTGAAGGTTGTCTGATCGGAAACTGATAAACTAATAGGGTGAATAAGTGGAGCTGCTGCAACTGACATGGGGCATTTTACATATGGAGGATGTTTTACACTTTTGTGATGTCTGTTCCACGACATCTGTGTGCTGTGAGTAATCAAAAAGTTGGAGCAACCATTATTAGACAGATGTTCCTAAACCAAGTTGCACGATTGCAGGTAAATTATTTTTTTATCCATCTTTCGGCTTTTTTCCCTGACACCAGGGGTCGCCACAGCGAGTACCTCGCATTTGGATCTGGCACATGTTTTACGCCGGATGCCCTTCCTGACGCAA